>VYXF01010481.1:9380-24602 GCA_013397295.1 Polioptila caerulea
CCCCCCCCCCCCAAAAAAAAAAAAACCACCAAAAAACCTCCACTAGAGCTGATAATTCTGAAGTAGTTTATGGCCACACCCTTGGCTGTGGAACTCTCCACCACTGCTTCTCTTCTGCCCTCAGGAACACATTTAGGGTTAATGGAGAGCAGAAGCTCTTCTACAGATACTGCCAGTCTCCAGTTATTATCTGTATTTGGTAATATGCAATTATTCTGGTTACCAAGAGGTAAAAGCCAGAAGAGTCTGTTAAACAACTTGAGCCTAGAGGATGAATTTCAGTCAGAATTAGGACATAGGCAGGATTAGTAACAAAAAGAGGTAGACTTGTCCAAAATTATACTTACCTATAGAAACACACTGTATTTCCTGCAGTCACAAGAAAATAACAGAAATATTTTGTACTACTCATTAGCAGAGTGTTCTGGCACTTACAGGGCAGTTGCTTTTTATGCATGTAAAAAACCCAGTGTTTTAAACAACTGCCAGAATAATCACAAGGACCCAGGCTAACTGGGCAAATCTTTTTATATCCTTACTGACACTTCATGGGCTACTGAAGGTCTAAAAGTGCAAGTCTTCCCAATTCACTGGAAACTACTGCATTATTAATTGCAATACTCAGTAGTATGTTTGAGTTTTAAACAACTAGCCAACTTTAACCATTTAGATTGAAACTTGTTTGATAATGTCAAAATTAATATGAAAAAATATATTTCACATCACCACTCCACTATGCCCAGAAGGCAGGATAAATACAGACAGCCTGCAGAAACTGTGGTGAGACAACACCAGCAGTTTGCAATGTGAAATTAAGATCAAATGCTTCAACATCCTTGGCTATCCCGAGAAGGCTTGGGCTACTATCCTGGCTCTTAGTTTTGAGGAAAGAATATTCCTAAACTGTGTAACATAAATTGAAAATCTTGACACCTTGTTGAGTAAGTCTGAAAGCCCCAGGGATTCAACTAAACACATTGCCTGAAGAAGTGTCCAGAGGCTAGCCAGCTAATATTCTTTTACCCTAAAAAAACTACCAATTTACAAATGACAAAAAAAAAAAATGGATTTATGACAGCATGTTACAAGTTATGGGATTTTTTTCACCTTCAGCAAGGCTCATGCAAGCACTGGTAACAGATTTAACAGTAAGCCATGCATGAGCACTTGAAGCTGTAATGTTTCTCTGCACTGTCAGCTCCCCTGGCAAAGCGTGCAGACAAGTGCTACAGACTGCAGTGATCAGGACTAAACTTGATCAGAAAGTTAATGAGACTGTGCAAATCACATGACAGAAAGTCACTTAGACCATGTTTTTACACAGGCTGTTCCAGTAGTGCAGAAAGGCCCTAGAGGGGGAGGACAGCCTCGAAATAAGTGTTTGTGGCATTTGTTAGAGGGAAGGGCTGGCCTTGCACCACAAGAGAAGGACTGTCACCAGCCAGAGCTCAGACCATCAGGCTGGTTCCATGTGAGACTTGACGTGAAACATGCCAGGGTAGTGCTTTATCTCCTTCAAGCAGTAGCATTCCCACCAGCATCATTCCATCTATAATTTGAGGGAAAACCAACCAAAGTACAAGAACATTAAACTCCCCTTCAGAAATCAGTACACACCGTACAGTAACACAGTCATTAAATGGAAATATTTTTGAAAATAAATCCCCTTGAAAAGAAAGATCCAACTCATAGTACAACTCTTTCACTCTTTGAAAGCTCCTCTCACATTATCCCTGTATTAAAAATGCATGTAAGAATATAAATCTGAAGTAGTTACAGTGTTGCCACCATACTCCCTGTTTTCACAAGGGAGTGAATGCCATGAAAAGGTGTTTAAAGATGCCAAGAAACCACGAGAGAAAAAAGCAATCAAAAGTTTTAACTGTCCCCCCATTTCAGCTCAGCTGCAGCCTGTGCAGATAAGCTGATGTAGAGCATCACTAATTTCAGTGCAGCTGCTGCTGTGCTTGAGCTCACCTGTGTACACAGAGTTGTCCTGCATGGGAAAAGATGGGAGTAACAAGCTGAAAATGAGGTTGGTCAGTCTGCTGGAAAAACTTTGCTTTAAATATTTAATATAAGAACTGCCATATTCAATATCGTAGTGTTTTGTTGGGTTTTTTGTTTGTTCATTGGCTTTTTGTAAGGGCATGGTTTTTTATTTTGTCTTTTTAGGATNGGGGGCTGGTATTTTGATTGTGTTTTTAAGGTTTGGGGTTTTGGATTTTTCTCTTCCCCTACCCCCTGTCATTCATTACAGATGTATGCCTGTCAGTGTATTTATAAACTGGAGTATTTTGATTTTACAAATAAAGCTGTCCCTAAGCACAACCCTGACCTATATTGTCCCACAGTTTCACATCTATTCTAGATATTTATATGCACCTTATTGATGAGTTATCTGCCTTCAGTCACAGATACATTTGGTACCCTCACACAGAAATATCCTTTCTCTTCAAAAGCAGGAGCTGTAACAACAAACAATAACTAATATTGACACAGAAAGTCTGGCAGAGCTGAGAACAGATCTCAAGTGTCCTATGTACAACTCCTAAGTAAATATATTCCTTATTATCCTTAATAGAAATATTAACATATATATCAGTTATTAAGAGTACAATTTTCACCCTTGAAAGATAACCCATGAGGTGCCATTGGTTTTCTCCAGCCCAGATAATACTCAAATATTTTGTTTTTCCATGACAAATCTATGTGCAAAAGGAAGCAGGGAAATCAGTGCGGGACACCGGCAGGGAAGAGCTGCGGTCCCATGCTGAGGACTGCATCTCATGAAAGCAAACAAACGAAAAAAGCATAAGAGCTACAAATGTTTGCTGAACAATCACCTGTTGCACCAAATCTGTAATTAGTATTGATAGGATTTTGGGATGATGCCCCAACTCATATATTGCTCCAGTCACTTCTGTTTACCACTTTGAAAAGGGTGCCAAATTATTACCCAGTCACTGGTACTTGCTCTATATTTGTCTCATCACCATAGACACTTGTGATAAGAGACCTTGAACTGTGTTAATACCCTGACAAAACACATGCTCCCTCCCACAGCCCTCATCAGTTGTCTCCCTTGCATAAATATCCAACCCCTCCTGTCAGCATCAGCAAAAATGCCAAAGAATCTGAAACGCTGGATGCAATGACTGCGTGAAAAACAGAGTGAAGTAGTTGTGCTTCTCAGGGCTCTCACATGTTTCATGGAATCCCTCACATATTCTTTTGGCCATGTTGCCACAAACCTCAATGATGTCTCTAAATGTCTCTAGCAGCATTGCTCTGTTCAGCTTTCCATCTTAAATTTAAATAAAAGTTATAGTTCTGTTTTTAGTCCCCAAACATCTGACAAATTCACACTTTTCCCTCCTGTAATTTATCTCTTTGGGATTTTTTGTCATATTGAAATATTTGCTTCACATTTTCCTTAGAAAAAGGTAGAATTATGGATTCCACCAAAGTGGTCCATCCTTCTACTTCTGACAAACCATGACTGTGACTAATTGCATTAAAGACAAGGACTATTAACATCCAAGGAGGGCCATCACATGCTAAAATAGTTTACAGCTTAACCATGATAGAGGAATTCCCTTTGTATTGTTTTATTTTTCCTAAAATAGTGTTGAAGATAATCTGAAGGAATTTGTTGATCTCTTTTTTTAATATCTAAGCACTGTTATTCCTACCAGTACTCTCAGAGAAGCTGATTTCTAGTATGCTGTAAAAGATGAGGACAATTAGGTCATTGCACTAAATTATGCTTTGCTAGAGGCTAAGAGAATTATTTTTCCTTACCTGTACTATCCTGAGAACACTGAATTGAAACAGGCAATCCTGAATAAGATGAAAAAAAGGTTTGTCAGGCAAAATGTTAATTTTGGTTAAATCCGAAGGTCTCATCACAGCTAGGGAAAGCAGAATTTACCTGAAAAGTAGATCTGTTTGTTTATAATAATTTCACTACTTATAACACTCTTAATACTTCCATTTAAGTAGTTAAAATTCAATATTTAAAATAAGTAAATAATAATACATTATTCAAATAATGAATTTGAATACAAATTAAATAATTCACTTGATTAATGTCACCTGCTACTCTGCTGTTGGAATCCACACATGCACTATTTTTTGAGTGAATAGTTATGCAAATATTCAAGGAATCAACCAGTGTCTGTCCCATGGGAAGAGGATTTCTCTCAACAGGCAGTGGAAAAGCAGTCTGGATCATCAGAGGACCTCTTGCCAGCCAATTAACATTGAAGTGAAGGATGAATGTCATGAAAATAATGGAATTAGCACTAAAAATAGGTAGCCCATATTTTCTATTTTTCTGCATTTGATACATAATCAAAATAGTGATTACTGATTTTTTTCCAAAGTGATATTCTTCATTAGTTTCCTATACATAATCTAATCCACAATAATTTTGGAACAGTTCATAAGCTCCTAGAATATGGACAACACCAGTGTTCAGAAAAAACACCTGCCACGCAAAGAGAATTAGAAAGATAAGTGAAACAAGAAAATACCTTGAAAAGACAAAAGGAGGCTTGAAGGCATATGACTATATGTATATAGAAAGAAGTTGTAAGACATTGCTTTTTTGTTGAGGACTCTGGTTTTATTAAAATAAATAAATAAACAACTTACACTCATGTGCATGTGTACATTAATACTTCTATGAAAACGCTGTAGAATAATGTGAGTTTTCTACCAAAAACCTCTTTGAAGTCACTTACATTGCACAATACATTATAAAAGTCATGTAATGAAACAATTAAAAAGTTATACCGTTCCCTTTCCTGAAATCATCTTGTTTAAAGAGAGCTCAGCTGGCTCTTTGTCATATGTAGATATATCCTTGGGAAACTCCCAGCAACCGGAGAGATAAAGGTTTAAAAACATCCTCAAATTATTACTTATAATGTTCCTGATTCCTGTTCCATCCTTGCCTTAGCTGTCCTCAAGTTATCAGCTAGGAGCTAGAGACCTGATCTAACTTTTACCTTGTTCCAGTTACAATAAATATCCTAGAGAAGGGAAATTAAATATTTTACCCTGGTGAAATGACAAGGCACATGACAAGATTTTTGGTAATATTTTGCAGACTGTCCTGGTAACTCTCCTTCACAATCCCTCTTCACGAGGAGTTCATTTGCCGCTCTCTCTCTTGTGAGCTGCTGCTCATCTCAGCTGTATGTCTGCTGTTGTTTCCACGTGAGATCACTTAATATTTTATTCCAAATACCAGAAGCAATCAAATTAAACCAGGCACTAATTATCAGATTAATATGTACTCAGGAAACTGTATAAGCAGTGGAAATAATTCTTAGTTCTCTCTCAGATGCTAAAATTCAAATTAACTACCACCCTAGGTACTTGGGAAAAGGTACTGGAAAAAGCTGCCTTTCATAATTTGTGCTATTTCTAGTAATTTTGGAAATTTGTGCTCGAACAATGATAAAATATTCGGGAATTTTAGGCATTATGACAGAGGGAGAGGGATATACGGCATTTTATTTCTTGAGAACATTTTTATTTTAACACATTCACAGAAATCCATGACTCATTTGATATTGCACAATTAACATGCATTCAAGATGTTCTCACTGTAAAATGAAATTCAGTTAAGAAGTTATAAACTTCTACCCATCAGGAACTTTGTGAAGAAAATATCAGAGCATTTTCAGGGCAACATCACTTTAGTGGTTCATCTTTGTCAAACTCATTTCACAATCAACAGTAAAACAGGATTGTTACCCCTTCGTCTGCAGCTCTCCATATTGAACTAAAGTTCCAGGCATTTTGAAAACAATCTACCTGTCTCAGAGACACCTGGTTAAAACCTTCCTATGCTGAGCTCACTAGGCTAGGGCTAGGACTGCAAAGTTGGTGAAGCATAAAGGGGCAGGAAATTACTTCTTTATCAAAATTTGCACACACAAGTTTCAACAATAACTCATTTTCCTACACAGTCTTTCTCAGCCATGGGTTCAGCTTTTGCAGTATAATCCAAAGAGTAACGCAGAAAATGTAACCAGGATTGCAATGCCCAGGTTAGATGAGAGTCCATAACCTCAGGCAGCTGAGTTTTGTGTCCCCTTGGCACCCATCCCAGCTGGAAACATCCAGGGTGTCATCAACAAGAGTGTTTTACTTTATAAACAATACATCCATCAAACAATTGTTCTCCCCATCAAACCATCTGACCTAATCAGGACATATTTAACCGTAATGAACTTTGATTCATCATTTTAAAACTAAGATTTAACAGGCAATATCCTTGGTCCAATAGGGAATTACCTGATAAGGAGATATAGCAGGCCAAATGGACTGAGCAGTAATCCAGGAGAGGTTTCACAGTGCGTAAACCCAGCAAGTAACTCTCTTACCAACCACAACACTAACTGCATAAAAAGTTAAATGCACCAAATTCCTTTCAATTTGCCATATCATTTGGGCCAAGTTTGATTTTTTCATTCTTGTGAAAAGGGCCATACTGGAGGTGTTGGAGTCCAAGTCCCTCTTTTATCAGTAGAGGAACAAAGAAAACAGCAGTTCCTGTGTTCTGCTGTGCTTCAGTCCAGCTCTGGAATGGCTGCTTCCAGGGCTGGAAATAGCTTTGTTTCTGCCATAATAATTCATATCCAATTAAATATGACAGTTTCATTACCACCTTATTTCTTATTAACTTGTTACAACAATTTTACTGTGTACCACAGTGGCTACAACTAATGAATGATCCAAATTTTTGACTGTTTAGCACTGGAAACCTTCTTATCCATGCTGTAGAGACAAAGGAGAAGCCACTGAGGAACTTCAGCTATTTCTAAACTGGGGTAAATTCAGCTGTGTAATCTGTGTGGAATATTATCACTATCACAAGCTGTGTCCATGTGTGTACTCACCATTGCATGGAGGTAATTTTGTGGATTCTTATGACGCCACAATTAAAAGAGGATCTCCTTACATGTTTGCCCTAATTCAGCAGTGGCAGTGGCTGAGTATTATTCCTCTGAAGGAGCTGATAGCTCATCAGTCATACAGGTAAGGTATGTTTATGCTTAGAGAATTCATTGGAGCTGTTTCAAGCAGAAGGTTTGCACATGTCTCTGACCTCAAGTGAGGGGATTGACAAGCAAAGCAAAAAACACAGAAGATATACAGAAGATGGAAAACTAGCACATGTTAAACAAAGTTGCTATTAAGTGATGTGAGCAGAAGTGTTTTATTTAAAAGGTGCCATTCATTAGGAGGCTTCTGTCAGAACCAGCAAGAATTTTAACAAGGGCTTCTTAAAAGTAATTAAGAATAAACAGGACACTGCAGAGCTTTAACTCATGAAGCCACATTAATGGAGGAAACTGTCCTAGCCTCAGCTTCAAGTATTTCAAATCTCATAATGTCAGCTTCTGAGCCAATTTGGATCTCAGTGTGGTCCGTCTACACAGAATTCCTATGTGTATCCAAAAATATGTGCATATAGAAGAGCAACCCTTGCACCTTCTCATTTGAATCTTCTGAGAAAGGAACAAAACTCATTATGTTTATTTCACACTTTTTTTTTTTTATGATCCAACCTATGTTTGAGCATTTTACAGTTTATTCACAGAAGAAAGAGAAGTAGACTGTAAATTAGTAATACAAACAAAACATAGGTGCCTGTTTCTTACAATGTCCTCTCCAAAAATGATTACTGTTGTGATCAGCATTTCAATTACAGCCGTGCATTTTAGGTGCTTTATTCCAGTTTCTCTCCTATTTGCCATCACAGATCCATGGAGTCAATGGAGCAGCACAGGTGTAACCAAGGGAAGCATTTAGTCATCAGCTGTTAAGGCCACAGCCACAAGCAATTTTAAGTCCTGCAGCATGTCACAAATGATAATCATATTGAGCTGCTCACAGCATCTTTTTCTCCATTTTAATTTCCAAGAATAAATGAAGCAGCAGAGCCTCAGAGTTCCCAGAGCACTCCCTTGAACGTGTGTGGAACACAGGCTGATCAGAGAAGAGCAGGTGTAGCGTTCCCAGGCCTAGCCTGGGAAAGCATGACAAAAGAATCCAAAGAGAACTTAGCACCTGGTGTTTGTCTAACTGCCACAACATGTAATATGTGATGTTTATGCTAAGGTCTGAAGGATGTTTATCCAGAGAGGTGTTGACCTTCTCTGCCCAATTAGCTTATTGTATTCTTTAACTAACCTATCCGCTTGTAGACTGTGAAGCACACTATAAAAGAGCTGCTTTGTTTGAATAAACTGCTTTTAGCCATTGCCTTCTGACGCCAGCCATGTTGCTGTTCATCGCCACTCCTAACTCTACAATGACACATGTACATCTCTCCTAGGATGCTTTTAAGGCCACAGCTCCCACCCTTATCTGCTCATTTTCTAGCTTCTCATGCAAGAATGCCTTACATGCCTTCCCTTCAGCCAAGCTACCCTTACGCAGAGAACCACCTCAGATCTGATTTCTCCCAAGGTACTCTACAGATTTCTTTCTCTTAAAATGACTTAGGAGGAAAAAAATCACCAAAAATTTACCTCCTGAGGAGTTTGGAGAAAAAGGTGGTATTTAGATATAAAAATGAATGCAAAAATCACCAGCATATAAACAAAAATTACCCAAAAAACCCCAAAACCCAAAAAATTGTGTTTTCTTTCTCTGCATTATGTGACTTGAGGGCCACCAAGGTGATCACCTCGGCTACAAGGAAAGACTGAGGGAACTGGCGTTGTTCAGCCTAGAAAAGAGAAGGCTTTGGGGTAACCTAATTGCAGCCTTCCAGCATCTGAATGGAGCCTACAGCAAAGATGAAGAAAGACTTTCTACAAGAACCTGGAGTGACAGGACAAAGCGGGATGGCTTCACACTGAGTGAAGATTTGGATTAGATATTACAGGAAAATTCTTCCCTGTGAGGGTGGTAAGACCCTGGCAGAGGTTGTGCAGAGAAACTGTGATTGCCCCCGCCCTGGAAGTGTCCAAGGTCAGGTTGGATGAGGCTCTGAGCTGCGTGGGACAGTGGAAGGCATCCCTGCCCATGGCAGGGGGTTGGGAGGAGATGATCCTTAAGGTAATTTCCAACTCAAATTACTCTGTGACTTGTCCTCAGGTGTTAGCAACTGAGGGTACACTATCAGCCAGATTCTCACATGCAGAAAGGTTTATCATCCCACACTGACAGTATAAAGAGATTCGAAGAATATTTATTTCAACTTTAAAACACTAATAAAGACTAAGGAAGCTTTGATGTAGATATGAATAAAGCCCTTCAGTTACTAGGTAACTTATAGTGACAGTGATTGCATTTTGCAGGTGAGCCAGCCTATTGAGGGATGGCTCGAGAAGCAAGGCAACGAAACAACAGAACTGTTGTACAAGCAATTCCCTTGCTGATGAGGCAAGGACAAAGCTGACCACCAAGTACAAGCTTTGCAACATGTACCAATGTGACAAGAACACTGTGATTTTGCTTTCCTGTTGATATTGCAATATGTATTAATGTAGCAACATTATAATCTTCATTTCCTGCTCTTTGCTAACTGAGCAAGTTTCTCAAGAGAACAAGGAAGAACCCTGGATGTGAGAAAGTGCAAGGCAAGAAGCTGTTATGCAAATTAGTATTTGGCATTAGTATTAGGCATCAAGTATTAACCAATCAGCTCATGGCAAGATATGTGCAAATTATAGGGATCAAGAATTAACCAATTAGCTTAAGACAATCTATACTTAGCTAGCCAATTAGAATAAGACAGCTAGTCTTGATGCTTGGAAAACATAAAAAAGATCTCTGTAACTTGCAATAAACTGAAGCTTGCTTTACCAATCATACTGATTGTTTGCATGTCTTCCCTTGCCGTCGTCGCACCAGCCCATGCATGACTGTGTTATCCAACAAATGCAATTATAAATGAAAACAAGAACATTGCCTATGAAAATATTGCATTAAAAAATCACAGCAGTTTGATCTTCAGTACATGTCTCTCCAGCCATCAGGTACTCCACAGGATGCAGATAAGCAATCTAAAGGTTTATGTCTTACCAGCAGGGCATCATGTAAACAGAAAATATTCACTCTCTCTTTCTCCTCTCTGCTCACATTTCATAAAATAGCAGAACTAAATGCCAAACCCCTTCCATAACTCTGCTGCCTTTGCTTACTTTCCTGCTCTTTTGCTTGGAGGTGCAGTGAGTACACTGAGCTCAACACATCCTGACAAAGAGATGAGCTTATGTGCTTTTCCTTGGCATCATCTGTGGATGAGACACTCTAGCACAATTCAGCAGACTCTTCAGATAGGAGTAGGTCGAGAAGTAGGAGGAGAAAAGTAAAATGAAGGACAGAAGAGATAGTATTACATTTCTGCCAGCATTAACATACTTCCAGTGTGACTGTGGATGTCACACGGTGAAACACTGGATCCACAGCAGTTCAAGATTTGACATCTCTGAAATATGCTGCTATTTTCCTTAAACTCACACAGTTTTTAGTGTTTGAATGCCTAGACTCATTTCACACATGCAAATGGTGTTGTTTGTATTAAAAGTCAACCAGTACTTTCCTGCACTATCTTGTCAGATTAATTCTGGCCCCATTTAAAAATGAGTAATTTGGCAATACCTCAGCATAACAAGTTCAGTCAATTTTGAAAGTAAAATTAGAGAAAAATACATTATTTTGGTTACTTGTAAGAGAAAGGCCTGAACTTCCTTTGCTTCCTGAAGAAGGGAGAGTAGTTGGAGTTGAAAAAATTAAATTCTGTGTAGATGTCTCAGTCACACTAAACAAAGTCCACAGAAATGAGAAGAGAGGTAATGGTGATATGTATGTGGCATCCCCGATTGCCTGTCCTCACAGCCTCTTGTCCCCGTGTCTGAGAGTGTGGCATGGAGAGATACAAAATACAGAAGGAGGAACTGCCCCAGAATTATGCTCCAAGGTAGAAAATGTAGCTGGCAAAGACACAGATGGCAACCCCCAGACTGGAGGTGAGGCCCCCCCTTCCTGGCTTTTTTGTATCAAAGCTTGTCTCTCCTCTAGACTTGTTATACTTCTGTTTGTCCGCGCAAAGCAGAAGACATGCAGCTGCACAGAGCTGGTACAGTCCTGGTTCCTCTCACACTCTGAGCATTCCTCTTCACCCACAAATATTGTTTCTTTCTCGGGAAACTGGATCTTTCCTACTGTAGGTACAAAAAAATTCTCAGCCTTTACCTGATAAACTCATTCGCTAGGTTCCCTGACACTTAACCACAAGACAGAAGACTTAAAAATATTCCACGCTAGATACCAGAGAAACTATATGAAATAGTGGGGTAAAGTATATCTTTAAAGTATGTCTTTACTCTGGCACAGACTCTAGTCAGGACTTCTTTAACATTACAGGCACTCAGCTACAATGCACAACTCCAGAAGAAAGCAGGTTTCGTCAGTTACAGCTCAAAAACCCTACATTTGAGTCCTCTGCAGCACTTGGAACAACTCTTGAGCTCGGAGCAGTGCCTTCAGTAGGGCTCATGCTGGAATTCCCAGGATATTTGGTGGCTACCAACACTCAGGCTGTGACCATCACTTGGATGGATTTTTTCTAGCATGTGCAGCCTGATCTCCTCACAGAGCCAGTGGTGAAGAGCAGAGCCTACTCACACTGACAGCACCCAGGGCTGCAATGCCAGCCTCTGACCTTACCTAGCTGGTAAGCCAGCAAATGCCTTTAATGCCTTCAAATTCAATATCTAATTATGAAATAATTCATCTTAAAAGAGTTTTTCATTGTAGGAAAAAAAATTAAAAATATGAATTCAGTGAATACGTGGCTAATGTAATCTGCGTAATTTTGATGCATTTGACAAAACTGCACCATTTTAGATGAACTAAAAAGCTAGAGTCAAAATGCTACCCTTTACTTTGATTAACTACCTGGCAAGCACTTCACTCAATTTATACAGGATACAAAATCTTTGCTGTTCTCCAGTACTGGCAGAAGCTTTACCCTCTTAATTATTTAAGATAATGCAATGAGGTGGTCACTGATCTGGGAGAATAATGAGAGAGACAGTCACTGAGCTTTAGATCATCAGCACAAAAACTAAACCTCCATATTTTCTGAGAAGATATAGCTCTAATAATTTATTCAACACTGCCATCTGTACTTCTCAAAAGAGAAATACATTTTTTTCAAAATAAAATGTGGAATCTTTGTGATAGACAAGTAAAGCCTAATATTTTGCCTAAATTTGTATCAGGGAATAATAAATTGTTTCACCAACAACATTAACCTTCAGATTGTAGAATCTTGCCTTCTACTGTGCCATACCGCAATTTCTGCCCATTTCTTTCTTTTCCTCTCATTTCTCTAAAAGGATTGCCATTAGAAGCAATGAGTAAATTAAACTATTTCAGAATTGCTCCTAAAAGATAAAAACACCCTTGGAGAAGCCTCTGGGAGCAGTTGGATAGACTGAAAGGAACTGGAGTTGAATTATGTAAGCCCTACATATAAATCCTTTTGTGCACATTACTATCCTTTTCAATTTATGGACATGATTGTTTCTTAAAATTCTCATTCAGAAATATTCATTTATTCTGATTCAGAATAAATGAAGTTTCTAAAAGAAAGTTACCATTTCCACTGTACCTTTGCCAAAAGAACTGATGTGACTAGTTGATCCCCAGCCTATTCTGTTAAAAGTTGTGGCTTTTATCTGCCCTTTCTAAGCAAGTTCTGGGCAAGTGGTAAATTGAGAGTACCTCTGCAGTCTGATGATTACTTCAGAAGTACAGCCCAAGAAATTATTCACTTTATGCATAAACTGGAACAAGGGGAAGAACTGAGATCTGTGATTATTTCCAGAACATTCTCTGCATCAGATGTTAGACATTGTAAGGAGAAATGGAAGATCCACACCCAAATCCCCACTCCACATTAGCCCAAGGCAGGTCAGTTCTCATCTGTTTCCCAGAGGTAACACTGTACAGAGGTGTTTTACCATCATTATAAAGAGCCCCAGATCATGGGTACAAGGTGAATCCTGGCACATCTCAGGTACGGGCTGAGACTGTCATCAAGTAATTACACAAATACACAGAAAAAATGTATAGGTGCTTCACCAGAAAAATTATCACTGCTGAGGGACAACTTCCCCTGTGGTCAGTCAAGAGCTCTGTGAATGCTAGTGACTACTAAATACTGGCATCTAAAAGAAGATTTAGCGCCTGTTTGTTCCTGCAAATCAGCCCTAAGGGGCCTTTTTCCATCCTAGGCTTTCAAAAAGAAAAGATTAATTGACCATCAATAAGATTCTTTATCTTCCTGGCAAACTCTTGCTGGATACAAAATGTAGCTAATCAGGTCAATCCATTTTCTTCTGTTGCTGATATGAAATATCATATACCTCCAGGCTGTAAAGTTTTCCTTGTTTTTGATAGTTTTAGGCAACTGAATCTCCAGATAAGGGAGTGAAATTGCCAAGGGAAGGGTGCAGGAGGACCAGTGCCATTTTGCAAACATTTCTTCATTACTCTTTGCTCTCTAAAAATTTAGCCCTTCTACAGCCTACCCTGGAATTTTATCTTTTCTTCCTTCAGAGAGAAATGAGTCAGAAAGTTAAATAGTTCAGCAGAAAATCTTTGAAGGACACTGACCTTAGAAACAAAACCCAAGGTACTCTCAGTAGACAATATTCTTTTTTGTTTATTGCAAAACCACCCCTCTAAAGATGCTGAAAGATAATTTAGAATTGTGCCATTTCAAATACAGCCACTCCCTAATCATTCCCTTC
Source organism: Polioptila caerulea (assembly GCA_013397295.1). Lineage (NCBI taxonomy): Eukaryota > Metazoa > Chordata > Aves > Passeriformes > Certhiidae > Polioptila > Polioptila caerulea. The sequence goes on from VYXF01010481.1 coordinate 23,177, forward strand.
AGCTTAAATCCCACAGGATCAGTTCTCTGAAGATGCACTGGCAAGTCTGCATTACTTCATCCTTACCACTGCCAGGCTTTACGTGTACATGTCAAAAAAAGACTGTAGAGATATTTATTCATAATTTTGCTGTCAAAGTTAGCAGAGGTTTGGTAATTGTACAAACTCATCTGACAAGAAATTCACTCCCCACAGTTCACAAATCATTGTTAGAGGAGACTGTGGCTTCAGGACCACCCAGCAAATAGGTCAGTCCTACCCTCCTGCTATACTGCACCTATCTGGCTTCCCATCAGTTGTTAATGAAAAAATCGCAGGATTCTGTCAAAAAATGCATCAACACAACTGTCACCTGAAGGCACAACATTTGTGAACTCCACTAAATGCTGTCAAAAATGTCCTATAGGGAAAGACACTCCTCAAATAGTCTTGCAGAGATCTAATCTTATGCACCAATGTTGAATAAATTCCCTGTAAAACTGCCTAGCACTGGTATGCCCAGTATCATCATGGAACTTTCCTGAGAATAAGTTAATTTCCTGCATGATACACATCACCATTGCTAGATTCTGTTGCCTGCTTTTTCAGCTAGAGAAAGCTGTCCTGTCTCGATCTAAATATTTATTCATGGCATCACAAGGACTCAACAAGTTTGTCAGATACAACATGCTCATTGATTATATTTCTAAATTTTAAAATTAGTAGACTGGAAGCAGAGATAATATCAACTTACACCTAGCACAGTAACTTAAGCCACTTGAAACAAAATTCTTCTCCCTTAAATTTGCTTACTCTCATTTTTCTGACAATACTGCTTGTTAGTGTGTGTTGGTGTGGAGCCATTCTACTAGAGACTATATTTGATAATAAAAATTATTTATTGGATAAGGAACCTCTCTAAAAAAAACGTTCCGAAGGTGCAGTTTGCATTAGCTAAAAGGATTCCTTTTCAGGGCAAAGTTGTTGTAAGGATTTTCCAGAGTTTCCCTGTGCAGTGGGCCTCAAGCAGGAGTGGTTTGAGGGGGAGGCCCTGGAGAACTGTGGTAGTTTTCCAAGGCCTCTGAAGCCAGAAATCCCAAGCAGCAAACAGGGTCCAGTGGACTCGGGCCAGGTGTTCCGGGTGACTTGGTGCTCTGGGCAGCTGCGAGCTCTGGGCGGCTGAAGCCCCAGGTGGCTGGCTGGAACCCTGTGACCTTCTTTCTTCTTTTCTTCTTCTTTTCTTGTTTCATGCGAGTAAAGCAAAGCAAAGCATAGAAAAGCAGCAGCAAAAGGGTAGAGTGAACAAATAGGGATTGCTGATTGATCAGGCCTCTAATGCCAGTTTTTATTACATGTGAAAAACACCTCAGCTTCAGCGTAATTTTATGTAATTTTTTTTTTGCCATGCATGTACATGTGTACGGGCATGTTCTATCTTGTTTTTGTC
>VYXF01010482.1:0-14734 GCA_013397295.1 Polioptila caerulea
ATCATGGTGAGCTTTCAAGCCATGAAAGAAATTTCAAGCCGTGGTCATCATTGCTCAGCCACAAGAAAACACAGCTGGAAATTAAAAGAGCCACAATAAAGATGAGGAGAACAAAGAGTTTCTGAATTTCATTGTGGACATTTAAGGAAAGTACTGCAATAGCTACCTCGTTTGTATACTGAAAAGTTTTTGGAATACAGTTTTGGATTTACAATGCCTCGCTTTCACAATGAAATAGTCCAGATTCTCAGAACGGTTATATTGGTCACCTTACAATTCTGAGCTATTTACAGGAGACAGAAGAAAATGAATAATGGAAAAAAAAAACCAAACTAAAAAAGCCCCCCAAACAAACAAAACTTCTAAATTTGAGAGAAAAACAGATGTTGCTTTCATTTAAATGATATTTTGACTGAAGCAATCAGTACCTTGGGAAGGGAGGGAGGTTTTTAATATGTAACAGTGTGGGAATTTTCAGCAGCTGGATAAACTGCACCACATCTGCTGAACAGATGCAGCAATGGGATAATTCTGAAATTCAGCAATAGTTAATCTTAAGATGCCTTATCCTATTCATTCCATGCTCCCTTGGGAATGTGAATGCTATTCATTGGCATGGTGCATAATTAAGGAGTGGTATGATGTTTTATTTTTCTGTCATTCTTAATTCACTTTCCCTGCATCCAGAAAATAGACCTTCCTGAGTTCCATCTTTGCCAAAGATGCACTTGGTACTGGAAACAAAATGGAATGACTTGGGGACAAACACAAAGTGTTTGCTGAACAGCAAATCCCATCAGTTTAAGAAGCTGGGAGATCTACTTCTGGGTACAAACTTCTGGCTTCTGCATCCACACAGCCAGGATTACTCTGCAATGAGTATTTTTACATTCCTAGGCAGTGTGTCTGCCCAAATTGTTTTAGAAAAACTATCTTCAGACAACAAACACACGAACAAAACAAACAAAAAAACCAAACCAAAACAAAACAAAAAAAAGTGAAAAATCAAGGAGAATTTTAGGGAAGCTTATGTGAGAGTTAGTCCTGTGAGGAGTTGTGAAGGGAGCTGGGAAAGGGGCTCAGGCTGGAGAAAAGGCGGCTCAGGGTGGCCAGCAGCAGGAATTTCCCCATGGAAAGGGTGGCCAGGCCTTGGAGGTTTGGAGTGCCCATCTCTGGAGGTGTCCCAGGAAGGGTTGGAGATGGCACTGAGAGCTCTGGGCTGGGGACAAGGTGGGCACAGGTTGGCCTTGGAAGCTTTTTCCAACCTCAAGGATTCCATGATTCTGTGGTAGTAATGTTAGGAATACTTATGGTCAGCCACTCTGGAGAAAAGAAGGAAAGGTGATGAGAATGGTAGAAGTCATAATTTCCTACCAGATTTCCAATTTTGTGCAGTTGAACCTGGTCCTTTGCACCTGGATTAAGGCCTACCCCACTGTGGTAAAATTTCCTTTGCCCAATACTGATTAAGAACATCATATTAAAAGAAATGCAGACATACTTAGAAATCCCGGACAGGGTAAATGACAGCAGCTGTCCAGGATCCTCATGCCAAGCAGCCAACCCCTCACAAAACAATTCTGCTCGCAGATGCTTTGTTATTACCTGTGGCTGCTTTATAAAACATTGTGATAAGTTCTTTGACAGTGAGAGCAACTTGCTTTCCTACCTCTGTGGACCCTGATCTAAAATGTCATTCTACACTCAAACAGTTAATTGAAAAGTATTTTCATTTTTCAGATGAAAAGTTGTCCTAACATGTCATGCACAACATGATTTCAGATAATTAATGTTTTTATTTCATTCTTTAGTGCCTGCTATAAGAAAGAATTTAATACACCCAGACATGAGAGATATGTCTAAAATTTATTTTTTAAAAATTCATTCCTTTTCTGTGTGCCGGTATGTGTTTGTGTGTCTGTTGGAGGGGCAGGGAGAACCAGAAATATTTACGGACTTTATTTTCTGATAAGTCTCAGAAAGTAAATGATCAGAATTTTCATCCACCTGGAATCTAAAAAGCAATAAAATGTACAGATAACTCTCTTAAAAGTAATATCATTCAATATTGTTTTCATGAGTATCTCTTAATATTACCTTATTTTTAAATTCCTTTCCCTCCCACCACCACTATATTCAGTAATTTTTGACCCACTATGTTCAATAGTTTTATTTTGAACATACTCTTGGATCAGGAAGGTAAACAGAATTTCTTATCTACCTATTATATAATTTTCATCCTTTTTGTTTCCATTAAGTAAACTTAATTTTGAAACACCAGACCTTAAGTTTGCCTTATGAGAATTCCAAGGAAGATGAAATTTTTCAAATCATGAAGATGGCAAAGGGCAGACAGAAAAAAAAAAATGCCCCAAAACAGGAAAAAACTGAACCCAACCCCATGCAAACAACTTAATCTCCCATAAAATCGTATAAAATTATTTCCATATAATAAGTTAAACAAATTCAATTAATATGTAAGCTCTATCAAAAATATACAATAATTATAGCAGAATTCTATAGGATTTCATCCAATTGAACTCCTATCAGCAATATAGGAAGATGAAAGAGTGAGATAAAGTTCCAATTTCCCATGAAAGCTTTCTCCAAAAAACTCTGGCACTGCTATTAAAACAGAAAATAAAAACCAAGACAAATTATCATGCATGTCTGCCTACAGCTGTACAACTGAACTTCTTGGTGGAAAATTTAAATCAGATTTAGAAATGCGATCCATGTTTATTTGTTCAAATAAACCCAGAATTATTCATAAAACAATACAGAAAATGAAAACACAGTGAAACAAAGAACAACCAAAAGGATCGAACGCAACTTAAGGGGAAAAAAACCAACCAACAAACAAGGAAAATCAAAACTAGAGTAAGCAAAACTGAGAAGAGATGATTTGGAAATTATATGGAAATAACAAAAAGTAAGTATTTTTGGCATTTACAGAAATTTAAGTGTCATTTACTCTGACACTCATTTATTTACAATTCATATAGAGAGCATCTACACTGCAAATTACTTATGGTTGATTGTGCTACATTAAGCAATCTATTCCGCAACATTTGTTGCAATGGAAGCATATGGATGTTACTACAAGGCTGATCAGGTGCATTTTACCTCACAATTGTTCTAACACTGTTTAAACTTGAATCATGGAATATCCAGATTTGGAGGGGGATCACAAGGACCATCGAGTCCAACTCCTGCCCCTTCACAGGACAAAACATTAAAAAAAAGACTAGATTTATCTCTTGAAATTTACACTAACTTTGCACCTGCAATTTTTTTAAATGCAAAAATACATTATTTTTACTCCTCATTATGCCAATTTGGTCTGCTGACCAGTGTTGTGCATATATGTTTTTTATTATATGGATAATCTATATATTGTGTGTATCCCATAAAGCTGATCGATTGGTTTTCCAGTAAATTGCAAACCTGGCCATGAATTAGCCAGTAAGTAGTATGAAATAGTATTCTGCTTCTCAGCCTGGATTAAATGCCAGCTGCTTTGATCAAACATGTAAAAAAAAATCTATTACTTCCTAATGAACATAATGTTCTACAATCAACTTGATTGGTATTATGCAGGGAATTACAATTTTATTCATTGTTGTTGAGAATGATATATTCCACTGCAGCGTCAACCAGGCCACAGAGATAAGAGGGTTTAAGAGTTTAATTAGAAAGGTTTTTAGTCTTAAAGATATGCAAAGAAGATTAATACTAGTAGGCTTGAAAGCTGCATGGGGTCTCTGATGACAACTCCAGCTTTGAGGCAAATACTTGTTTTCTAATTAAAACCCACAGTACTGAAAATGCTTTGAAGAGATCTGTGCAGACATCCTTATTCTCCAGTTGCAGTGACAATCAAAATATTGACACTAATCTAGATCTCTGCTCTCAGAGGTACTGAGGGTAACAACCGGGATTTGTAGCTTTTTCCCATGGAAATTTCCCCCAGAGTAGCTGGAGGTGTTTGTCAGTCACAACCATCACCAACATCCTACCATGGTCATTACACACACATGAGCCACCACTAAAAGAAAAATACATGCATCAGATGATTCTGATAAAAATTCTTGGCAAAAATTCTGCCATTTCCTCTGCTTGTATTGAAGGTGACATTGAAATGATCTTATTCTACGATGGGAGCCATTGTGAAACTGTGGAAACATGATGCTAGTAATTAATGAAATAATTTTGTCCCTTAAGGGACTTTAAAAAAAACAAACAAACAATGACAAAAAATTCATGAACTACAAAATAGGGCAACAGGAACAACAATTACACAAAAAAAATATTAAGTACTAAAGAGTAAATACAAGCTTTCTGAGACAGAACTGGTGAGATAAATCCATAAGGAGGAGAGAATAAGAGTGACCCAGTTTAACACCTCCAAAGATTAGTTTTCTAAATGGATTTTGTATTTCTGTGTGAGAGAACAGAGCAATACAGCCTCACATTGTAATTTTGGAGCCTTCTAATACAGAGAATGTTTGTGGCAGATACACCTTGTTTGTACTAGACATTAGATAGAAGCCTTTAACAGATGTCTCCCTGGCACTGTGAGCACTGCAAGTGCTGGAATAACCTTGACAAAAAAACAGTCATAATTAGATGTCAAACAAGGAGTCCCATTTAAATAAGCAAAACTTTTTTTTGCCACTGAGTGCTCCAAATATTGTACAGCGGTATGTACAAAATGTGCACCAAAAATGCCTGCTCTGAAAGGAAACAGGATGATAGGATTTTCATTAAGGAAAAATAGTATGTTTTCCCTATGAAAACTGTTAAGTTTGTTTCTGGGAAGTCTAGACAGCCGTGGAAGAAGCAAAAGCTCACAAGGAACATATGTCTTTTTTGCCTAGGGGAAGCTGATATCAGCATGGTTTAAAAATTAACATCCCCAAACAAGACCTGTTTGTATGGGAAAAAAAGCATCAAAACCAAAGAACTTAATCCTAGCCAAAGACAGAAGAATTAAATTTTCTTTTAAAATCAATGTGCCTGTTATATTCATGCCTGTGAAGACTAATGTGTTTGAAGGCAGAGAATTCAGTTAAAAAGCAGAGGAGAAACCAGCATAACGCATCAAAATGACTTAAAAATGAGCTTAAAGTAATAGCAAAGTAGAATGTTAGAAGGCTTTTAGCTAGAACTGGTGCCACAGGGATACCCACCCATGGGATTACACTGAGTCCAAATGAAAAAGTAAGCTGCCTGGCAGAAATTGACCATTTATGCCTACTATCTCTGATGAGAGAACCAGATACATGCAAACATTCATCTTCTTATTCTGATGCCTTTTAATCCAAATTTCTGATTTTCCCCTGCAGGGAAGGAGAAGCTTCACACAGCAAGGGCATAAGGCTTATTTAAAATCTGCCAAATAGTAATAGCATCTGTAGTAATGTTTTCCCAAAGCACCAACTTAGTATCAAGTGGAGAAGAAATTTCAATTTGCACAAGACTGGGCCTGGGTCTTGCAATGGTTTCAGTGCAGGAGTGGCCCCTTAGGGGAGCTGGAGCACAGGGCTTGTCCTCAGGTAGTATTTGAGCAACTGTAATTGATGCTGAACTCCTGCTAATCCTTTCCCTCCAAATGTGTGTCACTCCCCAGTTCCCTTACAAACCAGAGGCACATAATTATACTTACTAGTTAAAGCACTGGACTGTTGGCATAAATTAATATATTTATAGAGGAGTTTTTTAGCAAATGTTTGCTTTTTGGACATTATGATGGGAAAGAAGTGGTGAAAATGAACGCAATGGCATCATGAAACTTCAGAATAACAGGCAGGGTCCCCTGGAGCAGTGGCACAGGAACGTGTCCAGCTGGGGCTGGGATGTCTCCACACAGGGACACTCCAGGCCCTCCCTGGGCAGCTGTGCCAGGGCTCTGCCCCTCCATGGAGACAAGTTCTTCCTCCTGCCGGGCTGGACCTTGCTGTGCTTTATTTCATGGCCACTGCCCCTCACGCTGGCCCTGGCAGCACTGGGCACAGCCTGGCCCCATGCCCTGGCCCCCCTTGGAGGTGTTTGTATGGATTGCTGGGATCCCCTCTCAGCCTCCCCTTCTGCAGCCTGAGCAGGCCCAGCTCCTGCAGTCCCTGCCCAGCACAGAGATGGTTGGGAGCCCAAATCCTCCCTGGGGCTCCCCTGGCCCCTCTGCAGCAGCTCCTGGTCTCTGCTGTGCTCAGGAGCCCAGGGCTGACCCCAGCACAACAGAGGTGCCTCAGCTGGGCAGGGAGAGGGGCAGGATCCCCTCCCTGGCCTCTCTGCCCTGGGCTCCCCAGGGTCCCAGGGTATATATATGTATATGCGTATGTATATGTATATGTATATGTGTATGTGTATGTGTATGTGTATGTGTATGTGTATGTGTATGTGTATGTGTATGTGTATGTCTATACATATATATAAACAGAGATGATAGAGATAGAGATGAGAGATATAAATAGGTATTGATATATACTGACGTAGATGTATATATATATTGGCTTGCACACAGTAGGCCGCTTAATCTCAGGCCCTTCCTAACTCTGGTGTCATTTTGAAGCCTAATTATCTTTCATGTACTGGTAATTATAGCACATGTAAAATAGATATCAAGTCTCTTCTTAATTAGTAATTAAGACCTTGGTGTTTTCATTTCCCTGGGACAAAGATTATGAAATCAACAAGGAGGATCCACAAACCAGAGAGCATCACCAGGTCTGCAGGCTCCCCCCGCGCTGCCAAAGCCCTTGTCCTCTTGGCTAAGTGATTCAGCTATGAATTGCTGTTGTTGTTGTTCACAGCACCAAAGTATTAATTCAAAAGGCACAGGAGTTGTAAGAAAACTCCATTTTCTTTTACTGTAACATCCTCTCCATGTAGCAAACTGCATCAGTTTACTCACTCAGGAATCATAATAATTTTCTTGTTAAGTCCAAGTTACTATGAAATGGAAGTTTCTGTATCTAAAAATCTGTCATACACATAAATCTTGAGATCACACCCACCATTGCTTGGTTCTGTCCCTCTTTCCCATCTTTAATTACCATGTCCAGGTGCCTCTTGAATATTTCCAGGGATTTAAAATTCATAGCCTTTCTGTTGCAGTTCTTGGTCACTCTCACAGTGCAAAAGTGTTTTATTTAATTGTTAATTAATTTAATTACTCTTTGGGTTTTAACATAACCATTTTTATTCCTGTATAAGTTCATATTTGAACACAGGTTAGTGAATATTTGGTGTCCTTACTGTCATTCAGAAATAAAACCAGAAAAAAATAGAAGAGGAAAACCAGAGAGAAAACAGGGAAAGGAGAGAAAGGGAGGAAGACAGAAAAAGATTGTTAGAAACACTCACTGAAGTTATTAAAACCCAGAAGAAAAATAAAATTTTCTACTAGTTGAGCTTGTCTCAAATACCTGAAAAGTGGGAAAGACCAGGAGAGGCAAGTCTGAGTAACTCTAAGCAAACACATCCCTGCAGATTTGTTTCTCTCTGTGACAACATGTAGCTGCAAAAGATTTATTCTCAGTCCTTATTCCCCCAGGATGCTGGGCTCTGATCCTCCCTGCTTCCCTCTGATTTGCCAAACGTGTCACATTTGGCTGACTCCCCACTGAGCTACAATTTAACCCAGTGTCCTGAGGCAGCCCTGCACTGAATAAAGAGGAATTCTTGATAATGTTCTGTTTCTGGTTAGTTTAGTACAGAAATAAAGGAAAAGTGGAAATGTGGCCATGGAAAGGAGAAAGTAAGAGAAGAATTAAGGAGAAAAAATGTTCAAGACCGATTCCTTCAAGTATGTGGCAAAGATGAAAGAAATCCATCACAGATTAAATTAGTCTCTGGAATTATTATCATTTGATATAAAAGACAAAAATTCATAAATTGTGTAAAAAATCTGTGTAAATGTGTTTGAAATAGGAGATGGAATGAATTTCAGAAGCCAAGTTTTGTGCATGTGGTAAAATTCTGTATATTTTGCATTATCTTTTTTTAAATTAATTTTTTTCTTAAACCTACAAATGTTAGTGCCAGCCTTAAAAGTTCCAACAAGGAAAATTAAAACCTAAATTAATAGAGCAGTCTTACTAAGTCTTAGGTCTTACTAAGTGCTATTATAATTAAACAATGTTTGTTTAAATATAAATAAATATTTATCTTTGGATTTCTACACTTTAGAAACATTTATATAGACCTTTGGTGAAAGAAATGTTATAAACATTGTATAAGAACCTTTCAGCCTGACAAGATCTGCAAGCTAAATTTTTATTTCCATGTTGGATGCTTTTGTGAAACTCTGAAACTTTTTCAAGGTGACACAAACAACTGGTACTATATAATAGAGGTGTATGCTATACTTAATAACTTTACTTTTACAAATAACTTATTAGGTGGAGTGACTTAAAATGGTTGTTTGGGCTTTAAATTTTGAAAATTTCAATTTCTACATACTTATTCTGGAATGTCATGCCAGACATTAAAATGCCTCTTTTTTCCCTTTTATTTTTTTTTTCTCCAGTTGGTTTAAAAATATGGGAGATTAGTGAAATGAAAATCATGGTGCCTAATTATTCTACAAGCTATTTGTTTACTAGATATTTAAACTAGAATGTACTTAATTGTAGGTAAGGTCTAAGAGCAGGACTTGACAAGAGTTAACAGCAATCAAAATGAAAGAAAGTTGTTTGATATTTTCATATGGTTTGAAAAAAAATCATATGGGCAAATTAATTTCTTGGGTTGCTGCAGGAAGATTTTTCTGAAATTTTTTCTAAGCTCAGAGAAGAGGGCATTTTTGTTAAGGGAGATGGTGGAAATAAGAAAAATCACAAATTATTTCAAACATGTTATTTCAAAATTATTTCAAAAGGGACAGAGAGAGACCAGGCAGAGCCACGGTAAAGACATTTAAACTCTCAGGTGCATATGTGTTGAAAAAGCACNAGTGCTATTATAATTAAACAATGTTTGTTTAAATATAAATAAATATTTATCTTTGGATTTCTATACTTTAGAAACATTTATATAGACCTTTGGTGAAAGAAATGTTATAAACATTGTATAAGAACCTTTCAGCCTGACAAGATCTGCAAGCTAAATTTTTATTTCCATGTTGGATGCTTTTGTGAAACTCTGAAACTTTTTCAAGGTGACACAAACAACTGGTACTATATAATAGAGGTGTATGCTATACTTAATAACTTTACTTTTACAAATAACTTATTAGGTGGAGTGACTTAAAATGGTTGTTTGGGCTTTAAATTTTGAAAATTTCAATTTCTACATACTTATTCTGGAATGTCATGCCAGACATTAAAATGCCTCTTTTTTCCCTTTTTTTTTTTTTTTCTCCAGTTGGTTTAAAAATATGGGAGATTAGTGAAATGAAAATCATGGTGCCTAATTATTCTACAAGCTATTTGTTTACTAGATATTTAAACTAGAATGTACTTAATTGTAGGTAAGGTCTAAGAGCAGGACTTGACAAGAGTTAACAGCAATCAAAATGAAAGAAAGTTGTTTGATATTTTCATATGGTTTGAAAAAAAATCATATGGGCAAATTAATTTCTTGGGTTGCTGCAGGAAGATTTTTCTGAAATTTTTTCTAAGCTCAGAGAAGAGGGCATTTTTGTTAAGGGAGATGGTGGAAATAAGAAAAATCACAAATTATTTCAAACATGTTATTTCAAAATTATTTCAAAAGGGACAGAGAGAGACCAGGCAGAGCCACGGTAAAGACATTTAAACTCTCAGGTGCATATGTGTTGAAAAAGCACAAATTTCAATGAGGATATAAAAGGATGCTTCCCTCTGATTCAGTCAAATTTCCACAATTTTCAGAAGAAGGAGGAAAAAAGCAAAAAATGCAAAAGAGGAAGAAAAAAGATTAGGAGGGATGGAGAGTCACTCACTAAAACCGTCAGGGTTCTTGTACCAATGATTCTCTTGATGTTAAGAAGATCATTTGTGTTATGCACCACTATGAATCCAATGGGATTATAAGGGAAAAAAGTGTAAAAATAGAGACTTCCAAAAGAGCTATTTCTCAAATTCAAGAGAAAGAGTATTTTACGGAAAGGAATCTAGAGTCCCAATATACACAATTAGCATTAATTAAAAATGTGTAGTACTTATATGGCTGATACAAGTTTATGCAACCATTCTAAATATTTCCATTGAATTGATTTCCAGGGAAAAGATATTCCTTAAATATGTTTTTTTTCAAATTTCTGTCATGCTGACAAGAGCCCTGCAGTTTAAAATGTTCCAGTTTGTGGCAATCTGATTATTCTCCCACAGAAGGCCTGTGGGTTTTACATGTCCTGCTTCAGAATATACTAAACAAATCCAGACATTTGTCATTTAGTCTAATTTTAAGGAAATATATCGAATAATAACTGGTTTTTTCCATGACTTGCTGATATTTTAATTGTAAAAGAAATATTAGTCTAGGTGCAAAATGAAATGGCTTTAATGTAAGGAGAATTCCAATAAATACCCAATTTTCTAGATTTTCCAGAGGGAGTAACTTTTGCATAATCAGAAAGCTTTTTGTCCACCAGGATCACAGGCAAATAAATATTAATTAAAATGTTCACATTTACTAGGAATATTCAATTAAAAACTCACAATCAAAGAAATAAACAATTTATACAGCATTGTTCACATTGCAAAAGATAAACTAATGCAGTATGTCATAATGCCACAAAAATTTTGGGAAAGTTCTAGATTTTAGGAGTGTTGTTAATGAAACCTGACTGCTACAGAAAAAGTGGAATTCAAAAATCATTCTGTGTATACAATAGATACTCAGAAGCATAAATTATGCATTTGTTTTATATATAATTCAAATTTCAGTTAGGCTGTATAATTCATCTCTGTAAATGATATATATATATTTCATATAGTACAGCACCAGAGTGTTATCTTCCAGAAATATAGTCTCACAAACAGTAGCAATTGCACAGTCAGAAGACCAAGAAAAAATCTATTACTATTAGATTCAGTGTAATTAAGTTTGGCACAGCTGCTTAGCAATATGCATGGCATAAAATAAAGGAGTGGGAAAAACAGCAGTGTGATTTCAGTGAAAAATCACTAAATGTGCTGTAAAAGCACATTTTAGGAGCACTTTGGTGTTATTTTCAACCCTTTGGGCTCCTCTGCAAAATGTTTTGGGTTCCCAGTGTAAGAAAGATGTAAATAAATTGTTGTGCATTCAGAAAAAAAAAAAAAAAATTGCTTGGGCAATTGAGCCTTGCCATGTGAGGAGACACTGAAGAAAGTAGATTTTGTTTTGAAATGTAGAGAAAAACAAAGTGAGGGGACTTAACACCATCTTCCTAAGGCCTATGAGAAAAAAATAGGCTTTTTACTGACATGGTTTCTGACTGGAAACACAGAAAAGAGGAAAAAACAATATGAGGACAATCAGTGTTGTCAAGACAGGTTGTTTCAAGATTTAGTCAAAGCCCAGGGAAAATGGTGTGAATGTTGTGTTGACCCTACTTTGATGGGGTTTTGGGCTAAAATCCTCCTGAGGTCCATTCTATCCTTGATCCATAATACTGAGAAAGTGGTGAGGAAGATGAGGAGGGTTTAAAGCTATTAAGAACTGCATCAGTGCCAGAGTTTAGGCATTGGCACAGTTTTGTTAAAAATTCTGAGTATGAAACACTGAGAAGTGTGTATTGTTGAGCTGAGTAAGGAGAGGCACTCTGTTTTTATCTGGTGACTTATGATGATAGTTAGAGCTCGTTTTTCAACCTTTAAAGCCATGGTCACAAATGAAAAGTTCATGTAAAGAACAGAAGAACTTCAAAGAAATATCAAGGAAAGTCATCCCTAGATCTGCTGTTTCTAAATGGCTGGAATAAAAACAGCTTAGCTGGGAAGAATTAAACTTGACTCATGTCCTTCCTACAAATAAGGCTTGAAATCCATTAAAATTTAACTTTTCAGATAAACTCACTGGATTGAGAATGGTCTTTTGTTGGAATGCAAAATCCAATAATGATATCTTTTTAAAAAGTTATTTTTTTCACTGGATCTAAGCCAAGATACAAGAACTCTTCTTTGAGGCCCCAAAATGCTATTTCCTTGGAGACATAAATCCTAGAAGTGATGTATAATCTAGAAGGAGCAAGTGTTTTTGTTTTGAAGTACAAGCATGTGTCTGAGTTAAATCTCAATTCATTTTCTGAACTAGGCTCTAAACAACAATATTTTATTTTAATTTTTCTTTTGAGGCATAGATAGACAGCATTAGTTCAGACTGCATTTGCAATACTGAGGTCCTCCTTCACTCATTTAGAAAACCCTAAATAAATTACTCTTTCTCTTAATTAGGTGAGTTAAACTTGTGTAGGTGAACTCTAGTGCTGTTATCTCAAAATGAGATCTTGCACTCCTTGTGTTGTACATTTTTTTTCTGGTAGCTTTGAGTCCTGCTTTACAAACCCAAGATCCTTGTACACGGCATTGTATAAAATATGCTCTGCAACTAGGCAGCATATGGCATCAAAGAAAAATTATATATTTTCCTTCAACTAACAGCAAGTAAAAAAATAAAAATTAAAGAACCAACTGGTAGAGTACATTTCTTTTCTAACAGTTTAAGAATGTAGAGAAAATGACAAAGAAATATCAATAAAACCAGGGTATTGTAACATCTTGTCACTTCCAAATTTGAACTCTGTATCTTTGCCTAGGAGTGATTGTTTCAATTAAGCAGTGTTCCCACTCTTGCATAATTATCTCCATATAAGTTGTCATTTTACTTTCAAACAGCAGACTGGAGACTACTTAATTCCTAACTAGAAAGAACAGTTGTGTTTTTAAGTAAACAAAGATATCGAGGACAGAAAACATTCTTATGCTGCCTGCCAAAAACATTATAAATGTACTGGAATTTTTAACAACCATTCTATTGCAATCACTGATTAAGTGTGCTATCAAATATCACAGACTTACATATTTTAGGCAAATTCTGAGGATTTCTGTAAAGGAATCAACTGTAAAGGAGATAAATGAAGAAAGATTATACATTGTAATTACACTATTTCACTGTGTTAATGACATAGTAAAGGACTCAGTAGCATTTTCTGAATATCTAATCCCCACTAAAACTAAATTAGCTGCTCTTACACTGGTCTTCACAGATATTTAGAATTTATATGTCAGTCAATGAAATGAGCACACTCTTTTTCTTTCCATATCAGAAATTGCAGGCCACACAAGATGCTTTCTATGTTATTCATTTTTCTCCTGCCATGGACTCCACAAAGTTATTTTTCAAACTACTATCCTCTCCTTGAAGATGGAAAAAATTTCTCCCCTAATTTAAGAGGAGAAAAGGGATATAGAGTGAATCACAAAATCAGAAATGAAAAATGTACATTTTGTGCTCCGTGGGGGGGGACAAATTCAAACACACCCCCAAAAAAGTCAAAACTCTTAGATTAAGCAGAGAAAATGTCAATATTGTAGCCAAATATTGATGCCAATATAGTGGCTCACAGCTTTCCAGAACCTGCAAGACTTTAGTTCGCGGTCAGGATTCAGAAACATTTATTGTCTGAGGGTGAGGGCACCAGGGATATGGATATTGCAACACCCCTGTCTTGACATTATTTTATTAGTCTCAAAATAAAGCCAACAAAAAATGCCTGATTTTGTCATAGAAGTATGACTCACTCTATTTAAGATCACATGTTTTCTTGCTAAATAGCCAAATTTTAAAAGGATGGAGAGTAAAGCAAGGGAAACAAGTGAGATATGACTCATCAACCACAGTTTTGAGAAGTCTACCACATCTCACCAGAACCAACAAGAGTCTCTGCCATTAGGAGTCGGCATCCCCCAGCCAAGGAGAGAGGATACACTCCACGAGGTAACCTCTGGTTTTTCCTTCAGGAGCATGGAGAAGATATGAGGAAGTGGGATGGAAAACCCAGCTCCTCCTTAGCAGCCCAGGTACGTGAACTGAAAAAAGGAACATCTAACACAAGAGTTTAATCTAGAGTCAATGCTGCTCCACTCTCTTGCACACAGAATTCCAGACAATATCGGAATCATGATTTGACTTATCCTCTTGAAAGAACCTCAAGAACCCATTTACAGGAGGAGAGCAACGTGTGCCATGACCAGGAATAGAGGGGCCCTGCCTCTAGTCAGGTAGAGGATAGGGATAATCAGATCTGTTGGACTGTGTGGATCAGATGGCCTGGCACATCTGACCCACAAAAATATACAGCTTTGGTTGACACCGGTGCCCAATGTACCCTGATGCCATCAAGGTATGTAGGAGCAGAATCAGTTTCTATTTCTGGGGTAACAGGAGGGTCCTAGCAGCTGACTGTATTTGAGGCTGAAGTGAGTTTAACTAGGAACGAGTGGCAGAAACACCCCGTCATGACTGGCCCAGAGGCCCCATCCATCCTCAGCATAGACTATCTCAGAAATTGATATTTCAAAGACCCAAAAGGACATTGTTGGACTTTTGAGATAGCTGCTGTAGACAGAAGACATCAGAAAACTGAATACTTTTCCTGGTGTCTCAGTCGACCCCTCTGCTGTGGGACTGCTGAGAGTTGAAGAACAACAAGTACCAATCGCCACAGCAACAGTACATCGTCGGCAATATCGTACCAACAGAGACTCTGTGATTCCCATCCATGNTTTTCCTGGTGTCTCAGTCGACCCCTCTGCTGTGGGACTGC
>VYXF01010484.1:0-23165 GCA_013397295.1 Polioptila caerulea
CTACCAAATTGCCCTCTTAGCTGTGCAGAGAAGACACTGCTTTGCCATAGCCCCCTCTCGCACAGTCCAGCTGCCCCCAAAGAGACTGGAGGGAGCTGGCATGAGCTGGCATTCAAGCAGAAGCTCCTTCAAGTTGACAGGTCCTCCCCTCCTGCTCTCATTTGCAAGTCTTTTGTCCATTGATGATGCAATTGTCTCAAGCATTGGAGGAGCAACTTGTCCACTTTGTGCTAGCATGTGTCAGTGCAATGGCTATGAGGACGGAAAGAAGCAAGCAAACAAGCCAGGCATAGGGTTGAGAGACAAGCTGTCAGCAGAGGAGGCACAGCAGCTCCTTGGCCTCCTGAGAAATTGCACACCTCTCTGTGACGCCTTGGGCCCAGCTTTGTGCTGCTGACATATCTCTGCCTTTTGGGCCTTCATCACTGTGGCCTCAATGCCATCTCCTTGACAGATTTCAGGCAGCGAGGAAGAGTCTTGTGCCTGGGGCTCCTCATCTGCTCTGCCTGCAGGGCCACTTTGCTCTTCCTGGCACAGCTCTAGAAAGCAAAAGCACATGCAGCTGAGTGATGTCTTAGAGGACAAGAATACAGAAAAAAAAAAACCCAAAGGGAAGCCCTACATCACTTGTCTTCTTGATATGGAGATTTCTGGGAGCACAAGTCCCGGGCTGGGACAAGCTTTCCTTCCTGCTCCTACCTGTGCATATCTCTGGGTGTACTGGTGACTCCTCCGGGCCAGCAGTCTCCTCCCCAGAAATGTTGTCCACATTCTCCATCATGAAGTCCACCAGCACCTTCACCTCTGCATGGGAAAACCTTATTCTCAGCCCAGAGGCCTGAGGGCAGCCCTTGTCATCACTGCTGAGCAGTGCCTCTGTACAGAAGGTGGTGGCTGTGTGGCAGCTCTTGCAGGCAGCTCCTGTACCAGCCTGGACTGGAGAGAGGCAGCCAGGCAAGGCACAGGCACCTCTTGGCTTTGGCCAGCAAGGCTGCAGCCCGCTGCTGAGGACAGCATTACCTTGTCATTCTTGGCCAGCATGGCCTGGAGCTCCATCTGCTCATCCTGTGGTGGGCTCAGCAGGTCTGGCTCCCGGCAGATGGCCAGGTTGCTGCAGGTCATGCGGCTGGTGGACGCGCGCTGGCTGATGTGCCGCAGCTCTGCCAGCAGCTATTCCAGGAAGAGCACATTGGTAGCAGGCCAACTTCTTGGCCACCCTGAGGGAACAGGAAGCCAGCGTCCATCAGCAGGCCCACGTTGCCCACAGCTGGCCCCAGGCTGGGGGCAGCCAGCGCTCTCAGCCCGCAGTCAGGGCTCCCACAAGAAGAAAGCATGGTGCTGCTGCCCAGCTCCAAATGTGCCCCAAGCCTATGCAAAGGAAGGCTCCCTGCGCATTGCCCTGCAACAGGACTGCTAGCCGGCAAGAGGGAGCTGCCCAAGAACACAGTCTCTTCAGGGGAGTGTCC
The DNA here is from genome assembly GCA_013397295.1 of Polioptila caerulea. NCBI lineage: Eukaryota > Metazoa > Chordata > Aves > Passeriformes > Certhiidae > Polioptila > Polioptila caerulea. Next base: position 1,467 of record VYXF01010484.1, read on the forward strand.
CCTTTTCAGGTAAGTGCCAGGCTTCCAGCAGTGGCTGCTGCAGAGCTGGAAGCTGCTCCCATGCTTACACTTTTAGCTGAGAGATCTTGTCCTCCCTGCTGGTCATCTGCATGGCTCCATACAGACCTCACAGAGGTCTGTGATGAGGAGCTTGATAGGGATGCTTCTAGGGAAGTCCGGCAAGGCCGAGGGCTGCCGGTGAGCCTTGGACCATGGTGGCTCAGGCATGAGCTTTTTCAGTGTTAGGTCAGGAGGGCTTACCTTGAGGACAACCACCAGCAGCAGCACCAGCTGGCTTGCCATGTCCACTGGCAGGTGATGATCCAGGGCCTGCTGCAGCTCCTGAACGATGCTGGTGCTCTCTGCTTTGCAGAAGGTGCCTTCCAATGTGGGACCTTGCTGGTGCAGGACAGCCAGCAGCTCCTGCAGGAGAGGCAGGAGGGCAGGGACCTGTGTGAGGAGCTGCCCTGGTGCAAGAGCAGTGGCCTGGGCCAGAGCTGTGCCCTGCCCTGCGCTCCCTGCCTCTTGCTGCCAAAGGGCTGAGAGCAGAAGGCTGAGCCATGGCTGAAGAGCCCAGTGTGCCATGGCTGGGGCCAGATGCAGGGATGCTGCAGCCAGACCTTCCTGGCCTGGTGCCCGGACAGCCCGAGCCGGGCCCTGACACAGACCAAAGGGACAGGGCAGCCACGCCCTCCTCGTCCTCCTGCTGCTGCTGCTGCCGCTGATCCCTCTCGCTGCAAAGGAAAAGAGAACCAAAGCCTGTCACTGGAGGCCACCAGGCCAGCGCTGTGGCCAGCACAGCCTGCCCGGCCCTGCCCACCTCAGGCGCCGTGCGGAGCCATGCGGCACCCAGGCAGGCAGCCGGAAGCCGCAGGTGTGGCTGCTGCTCGGAGCCTCCTGAGAGCTGGCGTGGTGCTGGGACCAGNGTCCTTGCTCAGGATCAGCCTGGAAAAAGCCAGCTGCGCTCGCAGAGCAGCCCCGCAGCACAGAGGGCCACCGGCCAGCTGCCACCTGGCCCCAGCAGCCTGAGTGTGGCACACAGCTGGCAGCCTCTGGCCCGCCGGCCTCTGCCCCATGCAACAGCGGCCCTGCCAGCGGCAGGAGCAAGGACCTGCCGGCGCTGCCACCGGGTCCCCCGAGCCTCTGCTTGCCCTTCGCTTCCCTGCACACAAGGTCAGCGCGCTAGGCAAGGCCCTGGCAGTCCAGCAAAGCCAGAAGCCACAGCATGCGGAAAGGCACCCCTGTCTCACGTTTTGCAGCTCTTCCACCAGCCACTCCAGCCTCCTGGCGCTCCGTGGCCTCCGCTGTGCAAAAGAAGGCGAGCAGCCGAGGCCGAAGTTCTCCTCCACACGCGGCCGACGCTTTGCCTCCGGCAGCCCTGCCCGAACTCAGCTCCCTGCGCCCTGAGGGCTCTTTGACCTCCCAATCTTTCAGCCCGGCCTCCAGCAGCAGCTGCTTTTACAGCAGCCTCCTCCCCAGCACTAGTGCTGCAAGGGCTTCTGCCGGCTGCTCCTCTCCGGCTGCTTCTTCTCCAGCAGGTTCAAAGTCCAGTTCTTTCTAACTACTGAAACAAATTATGTCATGTGATACTGGTAAAATAGCTTTTTCACATAAGTCAAAAGACCATAGCTGCAACTTTTAGCTCTTCATATTGATGAATAAAGCATTTTCTTTTATTGTTGTATGTAAATATACCTCTGTGATTCAGTTCATACTTTATATAGGTAAAGATTCTACCTGGGAAATTCTAGCATAAGATATTATTTTGTAATGTTCTTTCAAATATTGTTTTTCAGCTTTTGCATACATCAGCTACTTGTAGGGGCTTACACTAACGTTTTATGTTGATTTATTTCCAGAGTGGATTGTCCTGTGACTGAATTCCTTGGAAAAGCTGTTGCTGTAGTTGAGGTCTGAGATGGTGACATAATTTGAAAAGTTGAAGTGGGATTTGTGCATTTCATCAAAGGATGGAGAGGAAGGACTGGGTCATTAATGAGGATGTGTTGGGTAGTCTGCTACTTGAACATGACATAAAACTATAAAATGAAGGGTGGATAATGTGCTCGGTTTGGCTGGGATATAATTAATTTTCCTCACAGTAGCTGATATGGGGCTGTGGTTTGAATTTGTGCTGAAAACTGTGTTAACTCGTGTATATTTTAGTTATCACAGAGCAGGGCTTGCACTGAGCCAAGAGCTTTTCTGCCGCCCACCCCACTGGTAAGCAGGCTTGGGGTACACAAGGAGTTGTCAGGGAACACATACGGGACAGCTGACACTGACCACAGGGATATTCCAGACCATGTGGAGTCATGTTCACCCTGTAAAACTGAAAGGAGCAGAAGGACAAGGGGAATGTTTGGTGTGATGGTTTGTATTCCCAAGTCACTGTTACATGTGATTGAACCCTACTTTCCCAGGAATAGACGAACACCTCCATGTCCATGGGAAACCATGAATGTTGTTTACCTTCCCTTGTGTACATGGCTTTCACTTTATCTGTTATCTTTATCTAAACTCCCAAGTTTTCTCACTTCTCTGATTCTACTCCCATCTGAAGCTTAAGCTGGCTAGTCCTGATCCAAGAATTGCAGAACACACTGACTCACTATGCTACTTTTTTTTTATATGGCTTCTGGGAATTTCACAGTGATGGGAAAATACCTTCATGTCTTTCTGAAATAGGACTTGGAGTTTTGCTTTCAAGTGAATCTTGTCTATTTTGGCAGATGCGGCCAATCTTGCTCAATTCTCTGAATGAAATTGAACAAGAAAAACAGCAAGAGTTATTAAATTCCCCAAACCAACAGATAATCAAGGACTATCATGCTCCTTGATGGAGCTTACTAGAACATTGGTGTGGCTTGCAATTACTCATCAGTTACTAGGGTCATTTCCCAATCAGTGTTTGAGTTAGCAGTTCCCTTTTAGCATGGTTATTATCCTGCTAGCCCCTGAAATATTTGTTCCATCTAAATTCTCTGCTGCATGAACTCAGCTGATGTTTAAGCCAATAAGAAAGTGTATATTGACCATTACAGTAGTAAAAAGGGGTTGCAAAATAATTAAAATAAAGATTCAGATTAATTTCAGGTATTTATTACCGGAGCACACAAGCTGAAAAGCAGTAACAGCAAATAATTTGAGAGAGAAGGGGAATTTTTTAAAAAGTCTGTGAGCGCTGGGTCTGGCAGCTTTATGAAATTAAAGCACTTGGAAGGAAATGATATTGCATAGTGTATTATGACTGGTGCTAGCATGGCTTAGTCAGCTGTCACAAGGGAGATGTTCAGGAAGGTATCTGTTTTTGAATAGAATTTTTCAAATTGTGTGTTATTATGAGCAAAAAATTCACTACTGTTAGTAAGAGACTATTATTAGTAATATCAGACAAATCATTGTCTTCTGCCTTGCCTCCCAGAACAAAAAAAATCTCTGTCATCCAGTTGTAACATATCTAGTGTTGTGCATATGGCTGCATGTATTTGGAGCCTGCTCCATAATGCTGACACCTCAAACTTGGCAGGTCAGACAGAGAGATCATTCACAGGGAAGGCAAATATGCCACAATATGACTCCAAAGCACAGGAATGCTATACCTTTCTCCTCTTATTCCTACTTCTTTCTTTGCAAAGAAGAAAGACTATATTCTTTTTTCCTTTTCAAAGCCACATAGCTCTCCTGCTTTTGTCAAACCACACCAAGGAAAGCAACTTCAGCTGATGTTGAATGTCACAGAGACTCACAAGAATATTTGAATTGTAATTGCCAAATTAATATCTATCTAGTTATTTAAATGCAGGTTACAAACAAATAATTTCAACTACTGTACCTGCATCTCTGTTCTATTTTTAATTTTTCTGTGTTTTCCCATTTTTGACCATGCTTTCCTCCAGTGGTCACATGAAGAAGATCTACATTAACGATCAGGAATCTTACTAATTTACTCCTGAGCCATAAGCCATGGATTTCAAAATGGTCTCTACAAGCTGTAGAGGTTCACTTGTGCAAGTCTCACAACTGGACTCTACCTCAGGAAACTGAAATTATTCTTAAAGATGGAGGGAAGAGATGAAAGTTATGTCTGCTGTGCTTTGGGGCTTTGACTTCTGAGGAAGTAGGAATATAAATTATTTTATCTAATATCCTAAAGATGAGAGAGAAGGATCAGGTATGTTCAGGCTTATGTTCTACATGCACAACACATTTTGTGGCTGGTTTGCTTTAAAAATGAAACTTCTGGTAGTGCAAGGTACAAGAGCCAAATGGGCATCAATTGCTTTCAAAATGTCCATCTGCTGCTGCAAAATCTACACAAGTTGTTACATAGCAATCTGTATTTCCTCTTGCAGTTGGAATCCCTGGGTTATTGTTATTTGCTCTGTGAGGGTGTTGTCCTTGATAGAGACAGGGTAAATCCTGTTGTGATGCCAAAGCTTTGCCCAGTAGATGTTAGAGCTCACTGTAAAATGTGCTTATATAAATTTTGCAGATGGTTGCGACATAGAAAATGTGGTTTTACCTGAATGAAACATCAGTTCTCTCCTCCCCCTTCTCCAGTCAAAATGAACCACTGATTAGCATCTACCTTTTAATTTACAGAGTTTAGCCATTTAGTATGAAATAACTCAGGAAACGACATCTTTGATTAAAAAAGATCTGAAATGCTTCATTGGTATGCGATAAGGAGAAATATTTCAGCTTATGGTACATGGAGAGAGTATTTTTAAGTGGCAGTATATGTTGGCGGAACCAATTTTGCAATAACTGTAATGTAGAGCAGAATAATAGCTGATTACAGGCTTTTACAGAGGTGTTTTCCTAAACAGCTATTTTAATAGTGTGAAACCTGATGTTAATACACACTTTTTGTAGAAGAACAATGGAGCTTTGCTTGTAGGCACCATACTGATCTTGAATTTTTTCTCTTTCCATTCTGTTATTTTCTGACAACTGGCAAATATTATACATTTAAAGGTACAGTTATTTCTCCAATTCAAGAACTACAGTGAGGAACAAACTAAGATTAATAAAGCTGTTTGTTAAAGCAAAGAAGCTAAATGGGGATTTCTTGGTATTGTTACGTACTAAAATTTTTCAGACTTACAATTCCATCTAGAAATGGAGAAGGGCTGTTTTTGTTGACGCGCTTCCTCTCTCCCTCTCAATGAGATTGCAATAGTGTTTAAAGCAATTTGCCTTTCCTTGTTAATTCTTCTCTTCTGGTAAACAAGGTGATTTTAAAGTAAAGGCATTGTATTCTCAGCTGTGCCTTACACTTATTGAGAATTTGCAAATTTTGGGGAAGCAGTCAGAATTGGTAAGCTATCTCTCGTGACATTATTTCTTCTATGGTTTCCAAATTCCTTTCTCAAAAGTATTAGTGAATTTTCAGTTTAAACTTAGAAAATTAACTAAGATAATACTGAAATCTTTTGATGGCATGCTTTTATTTGAGTATTTTATTAATGTTTTGCTATTATCATTAAGTATTATTTATACATATAAAGCTAATATTAATAATTTGTTTATTAGACCAATGTAAATAAAGATTTTTCTAATACAGATAAGTTTCACTATTTCTATGAAACCTTTGGGCTTATAGGAAACTATTTTTTAACAAAAAAGAGATCAGCAAAAATGTTTTTCCAGCATCTATTTTATACAACATTTAAATATATTTTTTTACTACTAGAAAGATCTCTGACCTTCCTTATTTTTCAAATACTTTTTAAATTATAATGCCCTTGAGCAGTAGACATTTTAGATAAACTTGACAACATGGAAATGTCAACAAATTGCAATCTTGTCTGACAAAGCAGCAGCATATTAATATTTATGTATCATTAATTTTCATTTAGAATATGAATAGTCTTGTTTGTATAAATAGTTAAGAACTGCATCTAAAATATTCTTTAATGTAACTTGTTTTTCCATGGTGATCTATGGTGAACTGTAGTAGCATAAATGTTTTCCCTTTGTTATTATCATAACATTATATATTTGTATGTGTCCAAAGACCACTTTAGTGCAGGAGACAGAGCTCTGAGAGGACATAGGAGAGAGAGAAGAAGTATCTATAGGTATCTAAAATTTATTAATTTTCTTAGATGATGAATGGGTAATGTTATTTTTCTGTTTCAAAAAAACTCCCAAAATACATCGGTGGGGTACATAAATGACATGCTTTTTAATGGAAAGAGTATTGAACATGGAAAACAATGCTACATTGTTACACTGATACAAATGAAAATGTCAAAGAAATAAGAGTGGTAAAACATAGACCAGATCAGTTTCTGAAACAGGGCCTTGATGGCATCTGTCATGCACAGTGCTTCCCTCACGTCAAGGTTTCCCTGCTTGGGTGATTGAAAGAAGAAGGCATCAGAGGAATTTCATATCATGTATGTCATTGTGTCTTTTGTGTTCCCTAAATGTCCACTGCCAGTAAGTTACCAATATCATCATCTGGATGAGTAGCCCAAGTGAACAGTATGAAAAATCTTAGGACTTAGAAACTGAAAAGGGTTTACGATAAGAGAAACATCCAGTTGAGTAACTCTTGAATCAGGAAGAAATTTGAACCAGTTTATGCTGGTATAGGTTGCCCGGAGAAGTTGTTAATGTCCGATCCATAGAAGTATTCAAGGCTAGGTGTTCAAGGCTAGGTTCAAGCTCGGAGCAATCTGGTCCAGTGGAAGGTGTTGGAATTAGGTGATCTTTAAGGTCCCTTTGAACCTAAACCCTTCTATGATTTTAAGATTCTATGATATTTGGGTTTTCTTTTTCTGTTGTTTGTTTGTTTGTTTATTAATATATTGCTATTTCAACCTGCACATCTTTCCCAAAGAGAAGAAACATCAAAAGAGTCTTTTTAGGAAGGTAGTCACAGATTACAATTATCTGTGTGCATGGAGGGGAAAACTCAACCTTATGAAAAGATTTTATCTTTGGTGAACACAAAATAAAATTAACCAACACTGAAGCCTCAGGGTGTTTTCATTTGTTCCAAGAAAGAAAATTCCAGCCTCTTGGGAAACTGAAGGGCCAATATAAAATGGCATAAAATACCGAGGAGAAAGAAATTGTAGAATTGAGAGTAATAAGAATGTTTTTGTGGTCCAACTTCACTAGATTTTTTTTACTGCAATAACTACTGAACAGTGGTTACACAGAACTTTGTTAATCTGTTCTTAATATTACAGTATGAGAAATAACTCCTTTTCAGACAATCTTCCATAACCAGACAAATGGATAAACAACACTTCACAAGACCAAAGTTCCCTAGGCCTGAGACTTCTGGTTCTGTTGAAATTGGGGAAAGAAGTGAAAGAATGTGGCTCAGGATGTAACTCTCATGATGTCTTTAAAGAAGTAGAGGAGAACAGAACTCAGTCTAGAACTGAACACTACAATATAAAAACAGTATCCAGAATTATCATATGTTAGTCATCTCACAAATACACCTGGGTATATGTGGACTTAGTTGGTAAAAACTCAATACATTCAATATGTTTCTAAATAATTGTTCTGAATAACTGTAAGTGTTATTTTTCTAAGTAGCTAGTATGAGGATAATATGAGGATTCATTTAAAACAACTTAAATGAATTGATTTCTATTCAAAATATGAATCAAAGGCAGAATGATGTTTTTCTTTCAGTAAAAAGAAATTACTAGCTATTCCTCCACCCAAAGCAAACATTAGTTGAATAGCTAGGTTACTGCTTTATAAAGTACTGCATTTAGCATTTCTATAATTTTCAAACAAAACCATTGAGTTATTAATGATTTGTACTTTTACGGAATTTGGGAGGGATGCTTTTTTATAGTTCCGGTACAATAAAACTTTAACATCAGAATTTACTGATAGCTATGAGTAAAAGAGGAGAACTGCCCCAATCAATGTATTTCTTGATTTACACTTTGTCTGAGGGGGATTCTTTTTTCTCAAATCTTTATTAGAAAGATTACTAGACATGTTTAAAAAGGACAGATAGGCAAAAGCCAAAACTTTAAAGAGAACCAAATAACTGATTTTTATAAAGTATTTTTTATGGATAACTAGTTTTGTGAACCTTAAAGCTTTCAAACAATTAGTAATTATTCTATGATGCGAGTATGGAAATTGTTATGTATCTATCTTTATGAACGTAAATATGTATCAGAATCCTATAACTGAGGAGGTATATTTTAATTTTAAATATGGCTAAAATGTTCCGTGGATCAAGGCATATCTTAATGCTTTCCTAACCATTTGTTCTTAAAGCAATCAAAAAAACAGACACCCATCCCACCACTCCGCTCCCTCCAACTCCCTTTCTGATTCCCCTACCAGACTACAGGGAAAAAACCTCAAAAACATCCAAAACCCCAAAATCATTTAGAAAGAAAAAAATTGTAGCTGCCTGCATTGCATTAAAAATCTCTAGCAGAATGTCCAGGTAAGTCTTGATTCCAAATGTTTCTGAATCCATGTTAGCAAAGAAGTTGTAGCTGGAAATCTTCCTTTGCAAGTGTAATTCACAGTTTGGGAATTTCAGTACTCAACTGAGAGCTGTTTGATTCTACTTCTAAACAGGAGAGCAGGGCATAGTGTTTCTCCCAGGCAACCAGTTCCATTATTGTCAGAGAGCTATTTGTAGGGGCATTATTAGACTAATTAGTTTTACCAATAGGATTTGTCAGTATTCTAGGCAATTCTTTTGGGTAGCAATTCCCCCTCCCTTAAGGTTTCATGGAATTCAGCATATTGAGATAATACAGTACATTTTTGTCTCTCAAATTTCAGTGCTCTATCAAGCTGGCAACCGCTGCAAACTGGCATAAAAGATCCGTCCGTATGTGTCAAGAAACAATTTTTGCTTTGGGCGATGGAAAGCAGGAGTTTTGTTGTGGTTATTTGGTGTATTATTGAAATAGTTGTCCAGAAATAAGAAAGGATTTACTAAAAAGAATTCTTTCTGGATAAAACAAACAGGGAATCAATTTCTTGGATTTACTAAAAAGAATTCTTTCTGGATAAAACAAACAGGGAATCAATTTCTTGGCACCTCATTTGGAGATGCTTCTTTGGTGCCTTTTCACCACTCCCTTTTCTAGTGAGAATCAAGATAAATGAACTGAATCCAATGCACAGTCTAAAGGTCACTATGTTTGCATCTCTGCTAGTTCACACCTCTTGCTGCTTGGCGACATAGCTGGCAAAGCTAATGACTGACCTCAGGTACAGATTTATGAAAAGGCAATTGTCCAGCACTGTTTTCTTTCTTTGGTTCAGCTCTCTGTTCCTGTGGTGATTTCCACACGGTCTGTTAAAAGGAAGGTCTCACAATTTTTATCATCTTATTTACCAGTTTAAATATCTAGGGATGAAATCTGTATTCTAGTTTAACAGATTCACTCCATATTAAAGAACAAAGAATATTAGTGATGCAGTCTAAAGATCACTCAATGCAGAAAAAGTTGCTGCCTTGAGGAAATTGGAAAACAATGCTTCAATGACAGTATTAAGTTTTGTAACAGACAGACAAATATCTCAGTCACTGGCATACAATTCAACATCAAATAGGTGGATGAGTAATGATACTCTCCCTCTGGAGAACAAACAGGATGAAATGCCCAAAGTTTATTTTTTTCCTCTTTCACTGCAGTTTCAAAGGGGGCTAGGTCAAACATCTTACAGCTTCTAGACACAAAGAATACCTGATACAAACACTTAGGAAAAAACTCATAACTTCAAAAAATTATAACAGAGCAACTGAAACTGACATATCACAAAGGAGAACCTATAGAGGAGAATCTTTACAGAAGTAAAAGATAGCACAAGGTTATCTTTATGACATTTCAACCAAAAGACTACAGAACAGTCAATTACAAAATAAACACATCTGTCCTCATTTCATAAAAGTACATATTAATTTGTTTGTAGACAGATGCGCAGATTTTATTGAGTTAAGGGGACTTTAAAAAAGGAAGATATCTGGGGAAGTGATACAGGCACAGCCCATCAGCAGCCGCCTTACCATCTGACAGACATGTAAATTGCCAGTTGTCTTCAAAACCTGCCAAGAAGCCAGATGCCACCATGGGGTAGCACACATCAGAAATCCCAGCCCTAGGTGAAAAACAGTTTAGCATAATGTTGAATTGGTTAAAAAAGCATGAATCCTTATTACAGTTGAAAGCTCAGGATTTTATTAAGAAGCTCAATATTTAGTAGAATTTGAAGATGAAATCCTAAATTTTAGGTGAAATTATGGGTTTCATGAGACTTTCAAAGAGCTCTGGATTTTCTGGTACACTTTCTTGCAAAATACACAGTCTGTCTAGATTTTATGGCTAGATTTTAATTTAAATTATTGATCTATGGATTTTAATAAGAATATTTTTAATTAAGGTGTCATGAGACTGGAAAATTGAGAGTAAATCATAGAGATTTGTAAATAATCAGAAGTACTCAGATGAAGGTAGATGAGAGGTTGGATCTATTAAATATTGAGTTCTGGAATTTCACACAGAGAATCTAAATATAGCACATGTGTATTTATATTTTACATATATATATATGTATATGTGTGTATATATATATATACTTCCTGTCAACAGCCAAGAAAATTCTGTCATTTTCCTCCTGTGTTGTGGTCTTTAACTACAGTCAACCAAAGGCATTAAAACAGCAACAAGTGGAGCTGAGAATAAAAAATTTCCAGACCAGGTTTCTTCTTCAGGTTTAGCAAGGCAATCAGGAGAGTTTATTTGTTCCCCCCAATCCCCTGCATGCACCAACAACTGTTTTTTCTGTCAAAGAGTTATGCATCTAAAAAAATTCCTGCAAAAATCTTGTCTCCTGTTTTTGCTCCTGCCAGGTCCACAGTGACGCCCTGTGAGGTTGTGGTGAGGAGAAAAAGAGGATCTGTGGAGAATTGGAATTGGGCCATAAACAGCATCATTACCCAAAAACTCTGTTTTCAGGTTTTTCTAAGGTTCATGGTTCTCTGATGTACTGAATGTGCTCTGATGTCCCACTAAAAAACTGCAATACTTCCTTTTGCAATTAGGAGAGATAGCTCTTAAAAAGCAAATTCTGATCAGACTGAACTGTAGGGGGGACGTCAGGAAGAAAATGCTTATCAGGCTACCTAGATTAGGAGAATTCATTTCCTCTTTCCAGAGACTAGTGAAAAAGAGGTCTCTGTCAGCCCCTGACAGTTGCAGAATCTGATCAAAGATGAGTTGCTGAGTGATGCCCTGCCAAATACAATATAAAAAAATTTGTTTGGCAGATTTCTTACTCAGGTTGTCCATTTCTGCATGTGAGCAAAAGGCATATATTTTTCATCTGTCTTGGAAAAAATTAAAAGATTCTGGTGATAAAGATGTGGATATAATGAGATATATAGGGCAGATCTATATTTTTCCTAATATAATATGACAAACTAATGTAATCGTGGATCAGGAGAGAGAAACAGAATGTGAGAATGTACTAGCATGGATAGTTTGCATTGAAAAATGTTTGGACTTGTGGTGTTGTGGGACCAACCATCAGAACATTTAAGAGGGATCTCTAAAAACCTTTCTGTCTTATTTTTGGAATACAGAAAACAGTGATGTTGGCGGAACTGCAAGGCCTTTACTCAGTAAAAGAACAGAGAGCTTACTGTTCCTGAGGCCATTCTATTCCATTAAATAGTCAGCAGTATGTTATTTTTGCATTGCTATTGGATAATAATCATAATTGTTATAATATTAAGGTCATGCTCAAGTAACTTCTCTGAATTTAGGATGATACTCAAAAGTTATTTCAGATATTTTTTTCCTGTTTCTGATAAGGTAGATAACAATGCATGATTCCATCACCAGAGGGAAATAGTTTCCACAGAATTTAAAGCTCCCTGAAGAAAAGTTAAAATTTTGTGATATTGATGTGTTTTTTCAAATCAGAAAATTAAATGTGTAAAATGCTGAACTCTGCAGAGCATTCATATCCCAGAATAAATAGAGAGGAAATTGTAAAAAAATTTGAAACTTTCCACTACAGTGGATAATGCTAGAGGTGCTTCAAGGTGCTGCACCTTGTCTCACTCTTCTATGGTGCTGGTAGTCCAGCTAGCAGTCTGGAGAGTCCAGGACATTACAGCCATTTCATCTTCTTTGTAATCACAGTAAGGTATGCCATGAGGCATGAACACAAAAAAGATCAGAAAAAAAAAAATTCCAGTGTTTCATTTCTAGACAAAGCAAATGATCTTGAGGTCCTAGATTGCTGTTCTGAGATAAGAATTTCCTCCATTCACATGATGGAGAGAGAACATTAGGTGAGAGAGAACACTTCTGGCCTTGAAAGTACTGCAGCAGTGCCCCATTTCTGCCTCAAGCTTGAATGAATTTTTCAGTGCATTTTTATTAGCAGATTTTCACTCTGGATTAGCTAGATCTTGTTTAACACAGATGTTTCTCTAGTTATGTTCAACAGAAGTTTGTGTGCTTTGCTGATTCTCTAACAGTTACAGCAGTTCACACAAACATCACACCAGAAAGTAAGTGTTGGGTCAGATCCTCTCCTGTGCTGAAATATGCCTTAGGCACTCATCTGTGTCACTGGGAAATATTTTGATATTTCAGTTTCACTATGGATGTCAAATCATAAGCCGGAGGAGCTGAGGGATATTTTTTATTTTGTTGAAGAGTGATGTGTTCAATTCTGCCTTTCTCCCTGCTCCTGCAGGATACCTCCACTTTGTGGCAGCTGAGACATCGTGGTATGATGGAATGCACAGCTGGTCGATAAGATAGATTCCAGCCTGTGCATACAATCTCCAGGATCTCATCTGTAATAAGCCATAGAATAATCAAAAGGAAAACAAGCTTGTAGGTTTGGAATGTTTGTTTGTTTGTTTGTTTGTTTTTTATTTGTCTGGGGGCTTTTTTTGGGTTTGGGTTTTTTTTAAGAAGTGATTTTTTTCACATATACCTGCTCACCTAATATCTCGTCAGGAGCTTACTCTGAACTGCAGTGATGTTTGAGAGAACTGCATTTTTTAATCACCTGCCATTCTGCCTTCCCACTTTCTCATACATGATTGATTTTACCCTACAATTAACCTATTCTACTGGTCCATTAGAGTTCAGAGATTTAGTCCTATTTCTTTATTTTTGTAGGACAAGCCTTCTAGTGCACCTTTTCCAGCTCTTAGTTCAGCATGTTCAAAGGACTGGAAACATTAGGGGAAAAATCTTTCAAATTTCTGCATGAAAGAAGCCCTAGGTACAGGCCTGGGGCTAAATATTGGCTTCACAAGCTTTAATAGGAATCAAAAATATGCATTTATCCTGAATTTAAATCACTTACTAATAGCAGATAACTTTGAAATTTTGTGAATACTGAATATGAGGATACTTCAGCCTGTCATTCAAATATATATATATCTTTTTGAAGGTCTAGAAAATAGGTATTTCATATCTGAGTTTGTCCAAAGAAGTCCATAATTGATTAAAATTTCCTTCCAGCTAGAGATTTAGTAGACTTTTTTATGAGTAAGAGATAGTGTGTTTAAAATTCACAGCTGACATCTGCAATCAGTATGATGTCATTCCTCAGTACTCTGGCTTAAGAGTTCTCTCACTTGCATATCACATCAGTGAAGAACCTAATGGATAAATTGACTTGAAGATATTCTTTTATTTGTTCTTTTCACTTTTATTCAGCTATAAAAATCTGTAATTTTTTTTTCAGAACAAACAGATCACCCTGAGTACACAGAGCTATTTCAGGACAAAATACTGCAAAAGGCAAAATTCCAAGTCTTTACTGAGTAAGAAGACAAAGTTGTTGATTATGTTTGTTGTAAGCAGTGCATGAGCAGGAATATTTCCCATGGTTGTACATTATGTCCTGAAAATAAAATTTCTTCCTATTTATGAATGACAAACCCTTGTGACAGAAGAAATTGTTTTGAGAACAAATCTCTTTTCCTCCCACAAGTGGCTAAAAGTGCTCAATTTTGACATGCAAGACTTGCTAGACTGTCTGTCTTCACTTAGATGTTCACATTCATAATGGTTTCTTCTTTGTATGGAACAGTTAGGATTTAAATCAAATCTAGTTTGCATTTCCTATTCCTTAAATCAGGAGTAGCCATGCCATAGCCTTATTTGAGGATGACAGGTTCTGGAAGACTCATGGCCTTTCAAAATACTTTTTAGTTTTGCCAACTACACTGAATTCCTGAGCTGGATCTTCTGCCAGTAGAAAAGAAATTGCAATCAATTGCAAGATATGACAGAGACAGTATAAAGGAGGAAATCTGGTTTGGCCTTCACATATCTGGATTCTGCAACTGCTTCTTTATCATTGTACTGCAAAAGTATGTTTCATCCCTTCCTATAATCTTTTAGTAATTTTTCATTCTTGGTACCACTTAGAAAACACTTTTTTTTTAAACATATCTGTAATTTTATTGTCTTTTAACTAATAATTTCTGTTGGCATGATTTTCGCCCGTCTGAGTAGCTCCTTAAGACTTAAAAATTAAAATTGACATTTTGTTGAAGCTACAAGAATAATTTTTAAAATTAGACTGTTTGTATTAATAAATTCTCTTCAGGCTGCCTGGAGGGGGAGTTTCTGTATTTTGCTAGTTTGGTGGGTCTCATATGTTTTCAGACTGTTTCCTTGTGTAGTGTTTTCCCCACTAATGATGTGAAGAGGGCTAATGCTGCTCTTTTAAAATTGATTTGTACAGCCTTTTAAGCTTCTCCATAGGTAGTGTGCATTTCACCTGCCTCCATTTGTGTGGTTTGTACAGAAGCTCAAAATGCAATTTGGTGGTCTGCTCAGTGCCAGATTCTGTGTTTGTGCATGCTTTGGAGGTTTGTGCCTGTTTAGCTGGTATATACAAAAGAAGCACTGTGTACTTTCACAAATGGTAAACATTTTCCCCTTTGCTGGATTGTTTTAATTATGTGCCATTCCCATATCTGCCTCACTTTCCTGTTCTGCCCTGTTTATTACTTTTGATACTTTGTCTTCCCATGTCATCTCAGGACTCCTCTCTCTCATGTTGTGCAGAATAACCTAGACTGCGAGGTCAGGTGGTTCCCTTCTGGGGCTATTTTTTTGTCAACTGGGGTTTTACAGTGTTTTCTCTAGTTTTCTGGAACCCTGTGCATTCCTGCTATTATTAACGACTTGTGCCTGACTGCATTCATTTGATGGTTGGCACCTTTTATCTCTTTTTATAGCTTGTAGTACTTATACTGTATACATATTTTGGTTATAGCTGCACCATACACATTATTTAATGTGTGTGTGTATTCCTTACTATTTTTATTTTCTCTGCCAAAAAATAGAATCAGACACATAAAAATTCTAAGTTTTTAATTTACTACAAATTCCTAGGTTTTGAAAAACTTAGGGTTTTTTTTACAATATATCTTAAATGCTTCTGGTTTGTCTCATGTCATTTGCCCAATTAGACATTACTGAAGAAAGGTGAGAAAGATATAAATATTGGGGTTTTTACACATTTCCAATAAGCATCCACAAAGAATTATTTCCAGGCATCTCAGATGGTAATGGTCACCTGTCCTTTCAGGCTGTGTTAAATAGCTGACATTGCTCTTGAATTGCATTCAAGTACATTGCATTTGTGTGGCTTATCATGTCCTATTGACTACAGAAATTGGTGGGCCTTATCTCTTTCAGACCAATGAAGAACCTCTGTTTCTTTCAACCTTTGGCTTAAACATTAGGGACAGTAGATAATTTCCTTGCCCCCTAGTACCTGTAGTATATGTCATATATACATCAGTACAGCCATTACTGTTGCTGTCCATCTGTCTTCTTCACACCTTAAAAATTTATTCACCACCAGCTTTGTCCATCTGTCAAAACTTTTAGAAATAATTTCAATTTAGGAGTCCATTCATGGTACAGTCTTCATTTTAAGCAGCTGCCAAGTCATTAGCCTAACATTAAGTTTTGACTCTATAGACTAATTAAACGGAGTTTCTCAAACTTTCTTCAGATGAAGTTCCTCTAACACAACTGCTTTATTGAAGTTCTAGCTGAATAATTTTCTCCCATCAAAATCTCATATCCTGGTATCAGTGGTCTCTCTATTGTATAATCTCTGATGAGGATTTAAAGGTGAGCTGTCAAAAAGCATTGTCCAGCATACTTTAAGGAGTCCTTAAAGTTTAGTGTAGATTAAATAGGTTAGTTTATATCAGGTTGAATTGCATAAAAAGGAGAAACAGTGAGCAGAGTAGCTACAGATAAATCCTCTGTAAGTATTTATTAGTGACAAAGCATGAGGTGATATTTGGGTATTTCAAATTATTATCAGTCTTCTCTATCATTAAAGGTGGAACCTATAGAGTAATTTGACAGCTGTGGGTAGAAAGGTGCTAGAACACTTCCTGGAAAATAGCAGGGTAAAAAAGGCTAACTGCCACTGTTTGAGTTAGGAATATGACAAGGTTTGACATCTAATGATATTGTTTGTTGAAAGAAGTTGGGAAATAGCAAGACAAGGTACTCTGCACATGCAGAGATGTAATTGTAGGATCTATTTGTCTAGAACCTACAGAAGTAAATCTGAGTTTAGCTTAAAAAGGGGACAAAAATTACAGGAGTGACTGGTGGAAGCAAGTTATGTACAGATTTGACCAATCAGAAACTGTCAAAATTGAGGAAAGACATCCTGAATATTTTGAGCCTAGTGAGAAAAGCTATTGGTTACTTCAGTAGATAAGGGAAACTTAGAGTCAATAATGACTTTCCATTAGTCCTACTCACATGTCATGGACTTCAGATTTCCCTTGGGAGTAAGGAACAGGACAGACTGTAACTGCACGCTTGCTCTGTTCACTGTTGGTCGCAAGAATATATGAGGGAGATGAAGTCTTGTAATGCAAAAAGCTTCCAGAGAAAAAAATATGCAAACTGAAGTCAATGAGAACTCAGGAACTTATGGTGTTTAGCAGGAATGATATGAAGTGATAAACAGTTTCAGATCCTTAGAATTACTGGTTTTGAAAAAATGAGTTAAAAAAATTAAAATTGCAAAATAAAAGACGTATTTTTTAAGATTAATTAAATATTATTTCTTTTTTTCCCTTCAGTCACTTCATGCAACTCCAGGACTTAATTTGGGCACATTTGAATGTAACTGATTCTGAACATTATTCTGTATTTTATTTCAAGAAGAATGTTTTTAGTGTTTCAGCATTTCCCTGTTCTCTTGCAAGGCAGCCTCAGTTTCTTCTTCCACGATCTCTGCTACAGTTCCACTGTCCTAATTCATACATGCTCCAGCTTTTTCGCTCAGACAAATGCCCTTGTCATGGTGCAAGAAAACTCCTTCCTCCAGCTCTCCTGTCTTACTGTGTTTTGTCAGCACTGCTCACTTTTCTGAGGCTCTTTGCAACTGAATGACTGAAAACCAAGCACAGATACTGGGGTTTTTGGTTCTGTAATTAAAAACTAGAGGTGACTACAGAAACCATAAACGTGTCAATTGTTTTTTGTTGCGTCTAATGACTGTGGAGAATTATCCTCAAAATGTTAATAATTCCGTTATGCGCGTGTGTGCACTCAGACTATAGCACTTGAATAGCTGACAGCTTGACAAAATATTAATTTCCCATTTTGTCGCCTGTCACTTTACAGATACAAAACAAGAAATCCAAGCTGGATAAAACTGATTCCAAAACAGAAGGAAATATTAAATTTCTTGACTTTGTCTAAGAAACTAAACAGTGTCAGATGCTCAAGAGGCCTTTGAACTAATTTGAAAAGAGCAGAGCACCTCTTTTAGTAGATGTCATTTACAAAGAAGAATTTCCTCTTCCTTTGCTCTTATTTTTTCCCTTCTATAATTGTGTTGGAAAGCTAAAAATTTTCATCATCATCATTAACATTTGGAAATTCGCAAACATACAACGTGTGACAGTAATGTTCTGGCCTTTAGACCCCAGCATCCTCGAGTGGTTTATATTTCTATCTTTTTTTTTTTCCAATGACAGACAGCTTCTATATTTATCTTTTGTGTTCTGCATAATTACCTTAATTTTGTGATGCACTGTATGGGTTAAAAAAGGATAAACTGACCAAGAGACATGTTTTAGCATGTTAATGGCAGATAGAGGAAAAAAAAAATACAAATTTGCTGGATCACATTTCATTAAATCCCCAGCTAATTGTCCTTTGGTCTTAGTAAACACTCACACTCACTTTTGGAAGAGATTTACCCTCTTCCATACAGGCCTTTTGTGGAATTATCAATCTTATTCTTTGTGCACATCAAAAAAACAAAAGTGTGTGTGCAGTGACATCTATTCATGCATTCCTAGGTTCAATGATTTTCTCTGTTCTCCCAGGATCTTCCAGTGGTGAGGAATGTCTGCAATTTTGGAAATGCTATATGAAATTTCTAATTCTTATGTTTCAAACTGCAAACTGGTTGAAAATATCAGTTTTGGGAAATGGGTTTTTAAAAAGAGAGGAAGAACTACCTATTTTTTTTGTTTGTTTGTTTTATAGCAAAGAGATGGCATTTTGGATAAAATTCACTTGTTCTTTCTCCACATGCTCCCTTCCCTTTGCATTTCAAATTGATATCTGTCACACTAAAGAACAAAAGATTTCAATGAGTATTTATGACAGAAGAAAGGGAAACAAGATGACTTGCCAACCACTATTTACCCCTGAAAAATAGTACAGAGACATATAAACTATTTCATCAAAATTTCCAAATGAACAAGCAAAAAATCATCTTCAGATCTTTCAGAAACAGCAGGAAATGAAAAATGACAAAACAAAACGCCTCTTCTCTAAAATTAGTAACATTAAGAAACACAGATAAATTCAACTAGCTTTAACACATATAATGAAGGTAACAAAATTAAGGCTGTACTTAAGGAACTATAGGTTCCTTACATTGGTTAAAAATGTCTTTAATCAATTAGGCTACTTTTAGTAGTGTTGAATGCAGACTTTTATTCTAAACGAGGGTCTAAATTTGTGCCCTAAAGATTTTGGAATTCTGATAACTACTATTTGGGGTTTTTTTTAATTGCAGAAATTGTCCTTTTTCTTCACAATGTGCATCTATCAAAACAGTTTTTGGCCCCCTACTTTGCAAGACCTTTCTCTCACCTTTCTTTATTCCTCTTCTAATATAATGTTTCCTCCCTGTCCCCCACACCCATATTTAAAAAACGTGACCATGGATCACATCAATTCACCTGCAACTGCTCTGACATACAGTCAGAGCTTTCCTACTATAAATTGCACAGAAAAAGCTGCATAAACTTGAAATAGGAAAGAGTCCACTTGTTTCTCAAAATGGCTATGCTATATAAGGCATATAACTCTACATATAACTCTCTATAAGGCCATAACTCTACAGTGCAGAAGAGACCAGAGACTCAACAGATTCAGTAATCTTGACACTTTCTGACCCATTTCAGTTTAATTTTGGTAGAATCTTTTGCAACAGATCATTACTACAGAAGATTTATTTTTTTTCAAATCCCATAGCTTCTGACAAGCACCAAAAATAGGTAGTGACACCGAACCAAACAGAAATCCAGGCATGTGCACAGTCTCCTGGCAGGTCAGTGCACCATAGAGAGACACCCCAGCATGCTATTAAATGCTAATACAACATGCATTCTGATGCTCTTGGACCAAGCTAGCCACCACTTGGAGTAATTTACTACAGGTAACTGAAGGGAAAAATATCTCCTACATTCTCTTCAGCAGAAGTTTATCTAATTTTGAAATAGCATTGGAAAGTCTGGTACTAGCCCCCTCCTGGATCCCCTGCCACACATCCTGGTCCTCACTTTTGGTTTCATTCTGATGGGTGGGGTTGAACAGGTTGAAGTAGGGCTGCATTCTGAGGATTGGAATGTGAGTGAAAGACAGCCATGAAGAATACACAGGATTAAAAAGACTCATTTTGGGGAGCAGTGTCACCTTAAGTATTCTTAAACACTGTATTCAAAACACAGATGAAGTAAACCTGCAGGAGCATTTCCTTCACTTACTGGGTATGGATATATACACAACTGTAAGCAGTCTTAATTGTTGTATTAATAGATATTAATGATTTATATGATATTAAATATAAAATGATGTAACATGATGCAAAATGATTAATAAAATGTTGCTGTATTTAAAGTGTTTACATGTTTTCTTCACTGTATTTAAACTTCTTGGGCAGAAATAACTGATATTGAGAGTCATTGATATACAGTATAGAAGAAAGAATTTCAGTATTTCTCTAGCTCTTAGACCATTCTTAAATGTCTGCAAATGAGACTTCTGTGACCATAATACAGTCTCGTATCCTAATTCTCCATTAAAGAAAAAAAAAATTAGAATTATTTATGAATTTCAAACACACATGTATTCTGGATCTCCATGCATTTTTGTGAAATATTTTAATCTGCTGAGGTGGAATTTATAGGGCTACTTAAAAAGGTGAGAAAATCCTCATCCTATGACATGTCTGCAATACTAGGAACCATAGATATTGCGATATAATTTGGAAGCCCAAGAAACAATTTCCACAGTGCCCACTCAGCCTCAAGCTTAATGCAGGGGTAATTAGACTGACTAAGTGTGGCACCCTATTGGAGAGATAATCTTACTGTATTGAACATAACATGGAATATTCCTTCCTCGATTTTCAGACCAGGGATACTGAGCTTATTTTCCAAATTCTTTCTCTCACACACTTTTTAACTCTACAAGGCTAAAAGGATGTGGATTTGACTGAAGTTAACTGCAAACAGAGTTCAAGAGTTTGGTAAGAATTCATTAGGTTGAGGAAGAAACTAGAAGTGTTTTGAATGTTGGCTAGTATTCTGGCCTCCCTGAAATACGTGAACTGGCCTTGAGAAATTACAGTTGATCCTTTCAGTTTCTTTTCATAAAAGATCAAAATAACAAGGTACTGGTGAGAATTATCTTGATCTGATTTCCTTTTATGATATAAAAAGAGATTATCCAGGGCACACAATAAAGCAGTTAGTTGCTGTTAGTTACAGTCAATTTGTGTGGAAAAGTAACATAGAAAATTCATTTTTATTTTAGAGTACTCCTAATGGTTTGCTAAGTTCAGGTTAGAAATTGTAACTTACAGACCACAGTTGCTGAAATTCAAATGGCAGGAAAAGCAATAACATCAAAGTTAATTTATAATTGAAAACCCCTATTTTAAAAAGTTATTCCTCCTTTAAGTAACTTGATATGTTAGAAGATAAATTCCTTTGAACATTTTTGTTATTTTAAACTATTTTAGAACATTGAAAGGAAGTGAGTGTTACTCTTATTATGGCTGGTCTTGTACATCTGATACTCTGCAATCTTTTCACAAGAATCAGGGTTGGAGGAGACCTTTAATATCACCTAAACCCAGTCCCAACAAAATCATCCCTAACCATATCCTCATCTGCCACCTCCAGATGCCTCTTGAACATTTCCAGAGATAGTGACTCCACCACCCCTCTGGGCAGCTTAACTCACTCTGTTAGTGTGAAACTTTCTAATATCTAAGCTGAACTTCTCCTGGCCATTTCTTCTCATACTTTCACTTGAGATGCAGCAGATGGGACCAAAATCCACCTCACTACAACCTTCTTTCATGTAGTTGTGATGAAATGCTGAAGAAATTAAAGAAGTC
>VYXF01010489.1:7132-18205 GCA_013397295.1 Polioptila caerulea
TGTTATAGCTGGACCCTGGGTCGTGCTGCTTCCTGGGGGCAGTCCCTCCTGACACTTTGTGTCTGGAGCTAGCCAGGGCTGACAACATCGGACACAAAGTGTCACTCTCTCGGACTATACAGCACCAGCCTTTACAACTAAATGAGAGACCAGGGACACTACATGATTTACAAAAACTGTTGGGAACCATTAATTGGGTCAGGACTTTATTAGGGATCATAAATGAGGACTTGGCTTCGCTGTTTGTTTTGTTAAAGGGGGATTCTGAGTTAAATTCACCTAGGCAATTGACAGATGAGGCAAAGAATGCCTTGGAAAAGGTATCCCAAGCCATTCAAACCCGTCAAGCACACAGGATTAATTCATGTTTACCATTCCTTCTTGCTATTTTGGGGAAGGGACCTCAACTCCATGCTTTAATTTTCCACTGGTACCCTGAAGCATCTGATCCTCTGTTACTTTTACAATGGGTTTTCCTTCCCCATCACCCAGAGAAAACCATAATGACAAAAGCAGAGATGATTGCTCAGCCTATTATCAGAACTAGATCAGGTTTACTTTGCCTTGCCGGGAAGGATTTCTCTACTGTGTTCTTGTCCACAACTACTGATCATTTGGATTGGCTATGGCAGCAATCAGAATGTCTGCAAATTGCTCTTGAAAATTTTACTGGGCAAATTTCAATTCATTATCCTAAGTACAAGTTGCTGCATTATGCCTTTAACATAATCCCAAAACCATGAAGAAGTGATGCGCCATTAGATGCACTCACTGTCTTTACAGATGGCTCAGGGAAGTCCCATAAATCGGTTATAATATGGCAAGACTCTGTAACACATGCTTGGGAATCTGACATCCAAAAAATGGAAGGGTTACCACAAATGGTTGAACTAGCTGCAGTTGTTAAAACATTTTCTATATTTGCATGTCCTTTTAACTGGGTCACTGACTCAGCTTATGTTGCAGGAATCGTTGAAAGAGATGAGAATTCATTTCTAAAAACAGTAGCTAATGATCAGTTGTACTCACTGCTTAAAAATCTACTTCTTATTCTTTCTCAGAGATAGCAACCCTACTTTGTTTTGCACATCCGTTCTCACACCTCACTGCCTGGACCTCTGACAGAAGGTAATAAGCAAGCTGATACACCAACCAATGATAACACAGGCAATACTACCTAGTATTTTTAAACAAGCAAAACTCAGCCACTCATTCTTTCACCAAAATGTCCCTGCCCTACATCGCATGTTTAGTATCATTAAAGATCAAGCAAAAGCAATTGTTAACACGTGTCCTGATTGCCAAAAGTATGCCTTGCCATCCACAGGAGCAAGAGTAAACCCCAGAGGGCTCCACAGTTTAGAAATCTGGCTAAGTGATATAACCCATTATGAATCTTTTGGTAGATTCAAATATTTACATGTATCAATTGACACCTTCTCAAGGGCAATCTTCGCCTCTGCACATATAGGCAAAGCAACTAAAGATGCCATCAAACACTTTCTCCAAGCATTCACAATACTTGGCATTCCATAAGGAATAAAAACAAATAATGGACCAGCCTACGCCTCTTGCAAATCAGAACAATTTTTTAATAAGTGAGGAATAAAACATAATACAGGCATTCCCCACTCCTGCACAGGACAAGCAATTCTTGAAAGGGCACATATGTCTCTCAAACAAATTTTAGAACAACAGAAAGGTGAAGTAGAGACCCTGACTACTGTAGAAAGACTCAGTAAAGCCACGTATGTTTTCAATTTTTTGAACAACTCATTCATAGAGCCAAACCCCCCCAATCATTAGACATTTTTCAAACACTAAACAAGCACAATTAAAAGACAGACCACCAGTTCTAATTAAAGATCTGGAAACAGGCCAAATCATGGGACCTTTTCCTTTAATTACCTGGGGAAAGGGATACCCTTGTGTCTCTACAGGTAGAGGACCTTGGTGGGTTCCAGCAAAAAACATCAAACCTTACTTGGAGCCTTTACAGGAACACTCAGACACTCCACAAGAGAAACCACAAGAGGAACCTGGAGAAAAGACATCCTGAGCACTACCTCCTACCTGCTGCAAAATTCCTTTATACTTCCCTATTTTTCTCAGCATCCTCATAGGTTACTCCATTAAAAAGACCTGTAGCAGTCTCCTGAGGGGTTTCCTCCTGCTACATCAAACCCAGTTTGGCTGGGAAGCATGGCTTAAGAAATGGAACAAGTAAAATGGATGAGACCCAGAGATGTTCTTTAATCCATTGGTGACCATGTGCTCTCTAGGCAACATTCACAGGCCACATGGCCTGGAGCTGCTTCCAGAGGGCACCTGGTCCGGGGGCCTGGATCCAAAGACATGGGGGCATGGCTAACTTGGCTAGATATAGGGTTTACCTGGGGGGCAGATATCCAATTGTAGCTATGGGGCATGGGATTGACCTAATAAGTCCAAGGTTTCAGCCCCCTGCTCCTCAGGATCCTAGAACCACTCCTTGGTGCAGAGAACTTAGGCTAAATTTTTATTTATCCCAGCTAATTGGACTGCCACAGTTAGAACATAAGCTGTAATGTTTTCTCTATGTAGCTGATAAGTGATATTGACTGGTTTCCACTAAGACTGGTATTGTTTTTCAAAATCTGTAACATTTTCCACAATTATTTCCCATAGTTCATACAGCAAAATACCTGATCTTCCTTCTGTAATTAAACCAGATACCACTGTTTGCATCCATTGCTGTGCTTGGACACACCCCAAGGCTACAGATACATTATTTTGAACTATTCCTAAGGCTGTTGCCATGTTAGTAAAATCTTGTTTCATTATTTCTTCTAATTTATGCAATAAGTTTGCCACCAAATGCTGAGTATTTGCTAATGTGCACAAAGAGGATTGTAAGGGAGTGTCTATTGTACATAATTCTGAAATTACAGTGCTAATTTTATTGACAAGCACTTCTTGATCAATGGAGTTTAGGATTCCTAATCCTTATCCAAACCACCCACTCATGTCTCTCTTTTGTTTGCTGGATTTGCTTTGAGGACCTAACCAAGTTTTCCACCCCATAGAGCAACATTAATAAAAGGGGACATTTTTGGTTTTACTGTTGATACATCTGTTTGAATTTTAATTTGAACCCTCTTCAAGGAGTATTGAGGATTCCACAATAACTTGTTCATTGTATTGTTTTATTACATATGGTTCAACAAAAGTTTGGTTGTGATTTCTAACTGCACATTTTGCTGGTTTTGTTGCAGTAATTGTGGTGGGAATATGTGGTAGTGGGTTTTATTTCCTCAAGTAACCAAGCATGAGAGGATTTTTGGTGGGAGGGACTCAAATCTCCTGCTCTTAGCACATATCCAGCACAGGAGATTCTTGTGGGTTCAGTAATTGTTGTGGTTTGTATACAAAAGTTTTCAGTACACAAGAAGATACTACATTGTCCTAGGGTGACATTATGATGCTTGTATCCCCATTCTTGTGTGTTATGCTGTATATGTTCTGTGCTTTTAAGACGGACTCTGAAGGGCAAATGTTTTGTTTGGGTTTTGCTATCAGTCTCTCCCCCATGGCTGGCAGGACACTGGCAGGGACGGGGCAGTACCTAGTGCTGTTTTCCAGATTTTTTTTGCTCTTGCTTTTGCTTTTCGCCTCTTGCTCGCTTTGGCTACTGCTTGCTTCTGCTTGCTCTGGCTTCTTCTATTCATTAGCTAGTTTAGGAGCATTTACATACATTTAGGAGCATCATGTATGCTTTCATTTTTTATGTCTATGTTTGTAAATCCAGAGGCGTGGCCAGTTGTTGAAAATATGCAGGCTACAATTACTGCCTGTTTAATTAATATATAAAATGTAGTTATTTGGTGATCTTGATTCCATTCTGATCTGCTTTTGAATGTCACTGTTCCTTCCTCCTCTGTTCTCTCTCTTGGCTCAATTACTCCAAATAGATATTACGTTTTCTCCTTCATCCAGAAGGATTGTCCCCGATGGTCCTGAATAGCCAGACCCCTGTAGAGGTTCCACACCAAAATTAAAGGCAAAAGAACTACTTATAAATAGGGGAAGATGTGAGTCTTTTGAGGTATTATAATTACAGGTTGTCTCCATAGGATCATTTGCTGTGGGTTCTTTACTCATTTTATCACAGGATAGTGTTAGTTGGGATTGTTTGACTTGTGATTTTTCCAGGAGTAAGGTGACACTCCTATAGGCTTGCCTCTGCTGTCTGTTTTCATTGTATATTTTGTACAATATAGAATTACATTATGGGTAGAAGTAAAATCCTAAGTACATGTTTCTTTGTGAATACAGGCTATGAGGGATAAGTAGTGGGTCATGTTTGTGGAATCTATTACATAAAATGATATCAGGGCTATTGGATAAAGCAATTCACTGGCCCTAAAGTTACATCCTTTTGTTACTGATTCACTTTCCTGTATTTGGAATGGAGAATTCTGTTCATTACTTTGCCACTCACCTCTTTCAATTTTTGTTTTACCTACCATTAATATAACAGTAATTTTCTTAAACACCTGCCCCCACTCATCTGCGTTATTTAGGCCTGAGTTTCCATTATATCCATATCTTTTCCAATCATTCTGTGTCAGTCATGATTTTCCATGTTCTAATTCTGTGTGATCATCACATTTCCATTTCTGTCCATTTGTCCATGCAATCATCACCAGCAGCATTTTAATCTTAAGGATGTTGCTCCTATTAGTTCCATCCACCACTGTCCTTCAGGTGCTTTCTTGATCCTGGAGTAATGAATCCAGGAGGGTAGTTCAGGGATTTTTACAGCTGTAAAGGTGGTTAAAAGGACATGGAAGGGTCCTTGCCATTTCTCCTCCAGGGGATTCCCTGCAAAGGATTTAACAAAAATCCAATCTTCAGGTTTATGAGGGTGTATGGGTTGATCCAGGCCCCTTGCCCTGGTTCTGGCCACTCTTTTGGATATTTGATCAATATGTTTTCCCAATAAGATTAGATAATCTGTGTAATGTCCTTCTCCCATTTGGTGAAGGTCTTCATCACAATACTGTGTTTGATATGGTCTCCCATACAACATTTCAAATGGAGTGAGTCTTTCTTTGTGTCATGGTTTAGTTCTTATCCTCAATAAAGCAAGGGGCAGAGCTTGATGCCAATGTGAGTTAGTTTCTTGGCATATTTTCGTCAGTTGTTGTTTGATCAAAGTGATTCATTTTCTCCACTTGGCCACTTGCTTGTGGTCTATAAGAGGTATGTAGTTGCCAATCTATGCCAAGTATTTTACTGATCTCTTTACCTACAACAGCACAGAAGTGTGATCCTCTATCAGAGGATATGGCCCCAGGTACCTCAAATAGGGGAATGATTTGATCTAGTAAAACTTAAGCAACTTCCCTTGCTTTATTGGTTTGACACAGAAAGACTTCAGGCCAACCAGAGGAAGTATGTGTTAGTACCAAAAGGTATTGGTACCTCCTTTTTCTGAGCAATTCTGAAAAATCAATTTGTCACTGTTGCCCTGGGAGTGTACCTTTTCCTATAGTTCCCAACTGCACCTTGTTAGTGGTCTGTGGGTTATTCCGTATACACACCTCACATTGTTTAGTGACCTGCTGTACTGTAGTGAATAAATGTTTTCCTACTATTTTCTTGGTTAGGTCACTATACAAGGCATTTGCTCCCTAGTGAGTCTTATTACATTCTTCTTGTACTATTTTCCACAGTATTCTACTTGGTACTACAGTTTGCCCACTAGGGATAATATAAAAATTGGTTTTTAACTGAGCATTTAAGTCTTGTATTAGTTCAAGATTTTCTTTTGAATAAGGTATATTAGTGTCCCAGGTTATGGGCCCTGGTATCAGGGCCAATGCCTGTACCTGTTCTTTTTCTGCCACCTTTTTGGCCTCTAAGTCTGCCAATTGGTTTCCCATTTCCTGTTCGGTGTTATCTTTTTGATGTCCTTTACAATGCATAATTGTCACTTGTGAGGGTAGGTTGATGGCATCCAGTAGTCATAGGATTTCCTTTGCATGCCTAATTTGTTTTCTGCATGATGTTAAAAGACCCCTTTCTTTCCATACGGCTCCATGGGCGTGCACCACATCGAATGCATATCTTGAATCAGTCCAGATGTTAATAACTTTTCCTTCTGCTAGTTCCAGTGCACAGATCAAAGCTATGATCTCCGCCTTTTGAGATGAAGTTCCTGCTGGAAGGGGTTGGGCTTTGATTACCTTTTTAGTAGTGGTGATTGCGTTTCCTGCTTTCTGGGTCCCGTTTTTGACGAAGCTGTTTCCATCAGTATACCATGTTTCCTCAGCATCTTCTAAAGGTGCTTCTTTCAGGTCTGGTTGGCTGGAATAAATGGTTTTCATAGTCTCTAAACGATTGTGTACCATGGGATCCCAGATTGCTGATGTTTCACTAAGAAAAGAAGCTGGATTCACAATGTTAGTTGTGATGATGTTCACATCGTCTTGCTCCACTAGTATGGCTTGATACTTAAGGAACCAAGAGGGAGACAGCCAGTGCCCTCCTTTCTGCTCCAGTACAGCTGATACCATATGTAAGACAAAGACAGTTATTTTCTGTCCCAGTGTGAACTTTGGGCTTCCTGTATGTTGAGCACCACAGAAGCAACATCCCTGAGGCACCCTAGCCAGTCTTTGCTCACTTCATCCAGTTGTTCTGAGAAATAGGCTACTGCCCTCCAGTATGGTCCTATTTGTCAGGCCAATACCCACAGGGCAATGCCTTGGCATTCATGGGAAAACAACCAGAAGGGCTTTGTCACATCTGAAAGGCCTAAAGTCAGTGCTCTCATCAGTTCCTGTTTAAGCTGAATAAATGCTCTTTTGGTCTCTTCAGTCCAGACAAAGTGTTTTCTCTCATTTTTCAGCATATTATATAAGGGTCTTACCAAAATTCCATAGTTATAGATCCACAACCGGCACTATCCTGTCATACCTAAAAAGATTCAGAGGTCCTTCACCGTCTGTGGTTGGGGAGTTTGACAAATGGCTTCCTTTTCGTCTTGTCCCAGCTTGTGTTGTCCCCCAAAATTTCATATCCTAGGTACATCCCTTGTTTTCTTGTGATCTGGACTTTCTGTTGAGAAACTTTATATCCATTAAGTCCCAAGAAATTGAGTAAACTTACTGTCCATTCATTGCATTCCTCCTCCGTTTCTGTTGCAATCAGGACATCATCTACATACTGCAACAACACTCCAGTTTCCATTGGTGATATCCACTTCTCCAGATCCTTTACCATTTGTTTTCCAAAGAGGGTTAGACTGTTTTTGAATCTCTGTGGTAACACAGTCCAGGTTAGTTGTTTTTTCTTTCCTGTTTCCAGGTTCTCCCACCGAAGGCAAAAAGCTTTTGACTGTCTGGGGCCAGAGGCAGGCAGAAAAAGACATCTTTTAAATCTAAAACAGTAAACAACACTTGTTTATCACTTAATTTGGTTAACAATGAGTACAGATTTGCTTCTACGGGGTAGAGATCTTCAGTTATTTTATTGATGGCTCTTAAATCCTGGACCAATCTATAATTTACCCCATCGGGTTTTTTATTGGTAAGATTGGGGTATTATATTCTGATTCACATTCTATTATTAATTTGTATTTTAAAAAGACATCAACAATTGGTTTAACACCTTTACAATCTTCTAAGTTTAGGAGGTATTGTTTTATACATACCGGTTCTATCCAAGGTTTTAATTATTTATAATCGGGTCTGCATTTTTAGCTTTTCCGGATTTTCCACTTGCCCATACTCCAGGATACACCTGATTTAATATTTCTTGGGGTACTATAGCCTTAACTTCAGGTGTTGTTAAGGCAAGGCTCAGGATATCAATGAATTCATCATCTTTTACTTTAAATCATACCTGTATGACTTTGAATTCAGTTGTAGCTTCCAGTTTTTCTAATAAATCTCTGCCTAATAATGATTTTGGAGCATCTGGCATGTACAGGAATTTATGTATGCCGATGGTCTTTTCCAATTTGTATTTGAGTGGCTTCAGAAAGTGTGCTTTCTATCGTTGGCCAGTTGCTCCTACTACATTTACAGAGGTTTCATCCTGTAAAGACAAACATTGATTTAATATTGAATAAGTAGTATCCATTTCGATTAAGAATTCTAATTGTTTTCCTTGTCTTCCCAGTTCAATTCTAACCAGCGGGCCTGTTAAGTGGGGGTCTGCTGGTACCCTTTAATATTCTTGCAGCTCTGTAAGAGAAGAGAGTTATTTGAAGGGTTCCTTTTGTTTTGTGGACAATTCCTTTCCCAGTGTCTTACCTGCTTACAAAAAGCACATTGGTTGATTGCCAGCCGAGGTAAAGGATTTCTTGCTCCAGCCTGTCTCCCCCCTCATCCCTGGATACTTCTAGGTTTTGGCCTATAGTGTCCCCTACTGCCTGTTCCATGTTCTCCCAGAGCTGCAATAGTTACATTGGCTAAGGTTTTACTTAATTTCCTTTTTTCCAGGAAATTCCTGTTTCAGTACACTTGCCACACTTCTTCAATTAATTTCTCTAGGTTCCTTTGGTCCTCAGCTTTCATTCTTTGCAGCTTTTTTTGAATGTCATCCAAGGACTGCCCAAGGTATAGAGAAATTAACTATTGTTTTCGCTGTTCCCCTGAAGGGTCCAGGGTAGTATACTTTCGCATTGCTTCCCATACTTTATCAAGAAACTCTGTAGGAGTTTCTGTTGCATTGCTTTACTGCATATAGAGCTCCTCAATTCACGGATTTAGGTATTGCATTTTCCAACCCAAATTTAATCTACCCCTGGTATCGTTTTAGTAGTTGGGAATGATCTGGGTTATTATAGCCCCATCTAGGTTTTACCATGGGCACATAGTTGTCTACAGTGCCCTGCAAAGTCTGGGCAGTAATCTGTGCCTGATCATGGGTTCTGGCTGCCTTTAAAACCAGTTCCTTTTTGGTATCAGTTAATGTATGTAACATTAAATCACTATCTTCCCAGTCTGGGTCCAATACTTTTACAAAACCTCCAAGCCTTTTAGCTATTCCTGTTGAATCATCATATCTCCTAGCTGTCTCTTTCCAACTATCCAAATCCCCCATTGAAAAGTTTACTTTTAGACATATTGGCCCTGTGGGTCCAGTAGCCTCTCTCAGAGGGGCCTGCAAAACCTCTCAAGCCATTGCTCAATTCTCAGGAGAAACTGAGCGTGCCCTCAGTTTCCCTCAAGTTCACCTGCTTGGAGGTGAAAATGATGTTAAAGGGGAAAGCCGATGTCTTCTCCTTTCCATCTACTTGCCCCTTTCTGGTGATAGTGGGGGAGAGAGTTCATTTCTCCCCCCCATTTGCCTGAGGTGGGCTAACAAAGTCCTCAATTCTCTCCTCAGGTTGCCTATTTTGATATTTTAAGCAATGCTTTCTTATTGTCAGGAAAATCCACAAACACCGGAGGTTTATGTCCAAAAAGGAGACAGAGGAGTCCTTCAACTTTATTTGAATAAAGGGAGAAAGTCCACTGGGGCACACATCTGTTGGAAAGCAATAATTTAGACTCCTTCTGGTTTCACCAGAGGGAGAAAAGAATGTAGAATTTGAGTTAAAACCTATAGAGAAATTAAGATATATTAAACCACAGTAAATTAGAAATAAGTCTTTATGCTTTGTAAGTGTTTCTAATAAGAAGCAGCATTTTAGCTGCCTGAGTAGCTGTAGAGAGCTAGTGCTCTAACAACTAGGTAAGATTTAGTATTTCATAGACATAAGTAAAAACATAGCACAATATTGTTTTGCATTTTTTAAATAGAACAATTCACTAAAAACAAGATAGTATTAAGGACAAAAACAAGACAGAAAAATTCACATAAATAAGATAAAATTAAAGACAAAATTAAGATAGAATTAGAGACAAAAACAAGATAGAACATGCACATGCACATGTACATGCATGGCAAAAAAACAAATTTGGTAAAAATTACGCTGAAGCTATGGTGGTTTTCACATGTAATAAAAACTGGCATTAGAGGCCTGAGCAATGAACAATCCCTGTCTTTTTACCTTACCCTGTTGATGTTGCTTTGCTTTGCTTTACTCGCATGAAACAAAAAAATAAGAAAGAAGGTTGCAGGGTTCCTGTCAGCTGCCCAGAATACCTGGCCTGAGTCCACCAGAGCCCCGTTTGCTGCTTGTGATTTCTGGCTTCAGAGACCTTTGAAAACTCTTGCAGTTCTCCAGGGCGTCCCCCTTAAACCACTCCTGCCTGAGGCCTGATGCGCAGGGAAACTCTGGAAAATCCTAACAACCTTCAGAGACTTTGCCCTGAAAAGGAATCCTTTTAGCTAATACAAACTGCACCTTCAAATCGTTGATTTTATAGATTGATGTTTCTTATCCAATAAATAATTTTTAGTATTAAATGTAGTCTCCAGTAGAATGGCTCTGCACTGGCATGCACTAACGCACACCTGCAGGGGTTTTCTCTTTCGCAAGGTTTCAGAGTAGAGCCTCCTTTTATCCTTAACTCCTGGCTGCATGTTGCCCTCTTCCTTACCCCATTGGCTGAGGTACTAGGAAGGTATAGCCTTCCCGAACCACTTTCCACATATTCTCCTCCTTGAACCTACTATTTTACCCCAAAGTACAGAAGTTCAGCCTTGTGCAGACCCTTGACTATCTCAGGAGTCAAGCTGTCTGGGGTCTGAAACAAACCTGCTGCTTGAAGTTAGTAGAAACATTAAGATCCATTTCAAAGTTGTTAACACCCATACCTTTACCCACCAAATTATTTGTAAAGACATTAGTGTTATGAATAAAAAACCCAGAATTTCCTCATGTTAATGTTATCTGTTTTAATGGTAAAAGTTAAAGTTCACAGTTTCTGTAATGTGTTGTATTATGTTACCCAAAAAGCTGTAAAACCCCCTGTTACATCCCTAGTTTATCTATCCTGTTCTGTAATCCCTTTTTACCCCTTCATTTCACCGGGTAAAAACTGCCACTGCCCCCTCGGACCAGCAACAAAGGCCGGCCCGGAGCAGAGCGGAGCCGAGCCGGGCGGGGAGGGCGGCGACGAGAAGGACAAT
>VYXF01010499.1:0-22613 GCA_013397295.1 Polioptila caerulea
ACCATTCTGTGGGTCTGTGATTCCCTCACTTTCTGGGGTCTGCCTGTTTGCTGACACAGCTGGAGCTGGGAATTGCTGTTGGCTTGGGGGGTCCCCGAGTTCTGTGTCCTTCTGGGGGCTCCGGGGCTCTGCTGCCTGAGGGGCTGTGTGTGACTGCAGACCAGAGCTTCTCTTTAGAGGTATCACTTCCAGGTCTTGCAGCCTGTGTGCTGTGGGCGAGTAGGATTGGAAAAATAGCCCTGGAGGGGGAAGGGATGGTCAGTGCAGCAACGGGAGCAGAGACAATGAAGTAACAGTTTCCCTCTCCTGAAGGAAGAGGCTTAGAAGAAGTGAAACAGTTTGTGTATCTTTAGTTCTTGTAAGTGGCAGTGCTCCTTCAGACTCAGGGTTTTCAGTCTGAGGGTTTGAAGCAGGTGATGTTTTCTCTCCAGGACAGAAAAAGCAAAGAGCATAATGCCATGGGTGCTTGTGCTGGCATTTTGATAGAAATCCTTCACCAACAAGGTAGANTGGATCTTTAGGTCTTGTAAGTGGCAATGCTCCTTCAGACTCGGGGTCTGAGAGTTTGAAGCAGGTGATGTTTTCTCTCCAGGACAGAAAAAGCAAAGAGCATAATGCCATGGGTGCTTGTGCTGGCATTTTGATAGAAATCCTTCACCAACAAGGTAGAGGGACTTGGCTGCTTTGGTGAGTCCAGGAATGAGACTCCAGTTAGTGGAAATACAGGAGGATGTTTAAAAAGAGTGTCTTTGCTCAGTGCTATGAAATAATAATAATAGAACTAATAAATATAGTGTCTTTGCAGTGGGGGGGAAAGAATTTTTGGAAGTCTGGATAATCATTGAAGAATCATGTAGAAAGAAAGAAAAAAAAAGGGACATTATTCAGAAACAAAAGTAAGAAACACACACATTCATTGAGGTTGGAAAAGTCCTCCAAAGCCACTGGGTCCAACCTGTGAGGGATTCCCACCTTCTCAAGCAGAGCAGAGCCACATCCAGAGGTTCCCTGGAGGTGTCCAGGGCTGGACTCCACCCTGGGCAGCCTGCACGTTCTCAGCTTGGGGACTGCCCTGAGCAGAGGGTGTTCTGAAACAGAAAAACAATTTGGCACAAACTGTGGAAGGCAAAAATGCTTTTAAGAGATGTGCAAGAGAACTCCTTGCATCTCTGACTCCAGTATTTCATAAAAAAAGATACAGCAGACAGTGCATGGTACATACTGGTTCTTTCCAAGCACATGGCGGAGTTTTTGTGCTTTCTCTGAAATTCAGAGTTACCTACAAATATTTCAGCCTGAGCTTTTAGGTTTCGTACTGGCAGGCTCTCGTGAGCTGTTTTTTTATACCTGCATCAAAATTGTGACTTTGACAAGCTGTGCTGTGTGATGCAGTCACCATCATGAAAGTGTAATTGTTCCTGTAATGCACTTACAGCAGGCATTTAGCTGCTGGGATAATAAGCACTGTGCAGCCAACAGAACAGCAGAGCCACGCTCCGTGTGCCTTTGCAGTGGTACAAAACACACAGCTGAACTGGGCCAGAAATAGCAGCTTTCCTTACAGCCCTGGTACAAATGATTCACGCAGGTGACCGAGAAAGGCTTTCAGAGGTGTTAAGCTAAAAGGTGAATTTTGGGGTGTTCTCTCCTAGGGGTTTCTTTGGAGGTGCTGTGTTGTGGCAGGAGGGTGTTTAGTGGCCCAAGAGGCAGCACATGCACAGGAGCTGCAGTGTGTGTGCTAAATGCTGCATGTTTGGAGTTGAGCTCCTGCTCTTGGCTGGGTTAGACCAATAATCCCAGGTAATGCACCTGCTGCTCCCCTGTGTGAAATTCAGTCTTCCTAGGCATCTTGGAACCACTGCTCCTCTTCAGAAAGTAATATTAAATGCAGGGAATAATTTTTAATTAGGATTTGTCATTAGATTAATTAGGTGTTAACTCCACAGAACAGGCTTTGGGTCCTTGGTGATGACTGATGTTTGGGCAACCAATGTACATGTGCATGCCTCCATCAGTAGCCCAAATTCTTAAATGTTAGATGGACACAGCTGCTCCCGAGATCACAGAATCATGGAATGGTTTGGGCTGCACAGGACCTTAAAGGTGATTTCATTTTAACCTCCTGCCATGGGCAGGGACACCTTCCTCTTCCCTAGGTTGCTCCAAGCCCCATCCAACCCAGCCTGGAACACTTCCAGGGATCCAGGGGCAGCCACAGCTTCTCTGGGCACCCTGTGCCAGGGCCCTACACCCTCCCAGGGAAGGAATCCTTCCCAATATCCCATCTGTCCCTGCTCTGTCAGTGTGGAGCCATCCCCTTGTGCTGTCACTCCATCCCTTGTAAAGGATCCCTCTCCATGAGTGTTGTGGGCTCCCCTCAGGTGTCCTGCCCTTCCTCAGGCCCCAGGGAAGGAAGGAGCCTCCTCCCAGGAGCAGAGCTGGGCACTGATGTGACTCCAGACCTGCAGACACAGAACCAGCTCCGGGCCTGGCTCCTTAATCACCTTAATCTGATTTCCCTGCAGGCTGTTGCCAGAGGAGCTGGCACCCTCCCAGCTGCTGCTTTGGGCTCTGTATTCCACCTGTGTCTCTGCATTTGGGAAGGGCTGATGCAAGGCATTAATGGAAATTGTCCTCAAGAAGAAATTCCTGCTATATTTATCGTCAGTAATTCTTAGTGCTGCTGTACTTGAGCTCTGCCACAGCACTTTTAGTTCATTCAGAGCTGCATTCATTATGGATAACACAACAGCTGGACTATGCTTTTCTAACTCAGGCTTGGGCTGAAATGCCAGTAATGATAAATTCTGTAAAAACAGGACTTTAACTGCAGTCTACAAATTACTCTCCTTTACAGCAAGTTCTGATTTTACACCTGTGCTTCCATATGTCAGTGATTTGTGCATACAACTTTATTTACTGGTTGCTGAAGAAACCCTGGGAGTTAAGTGTAAACAGCAGGAGGAGGCTTTTCGTGATGACCTTGATCCTTCTGGGAAATTTGGAAAGCAGTTGAAAGTAGAGTTGCTTTTTGGGAGCATGAAGGATATCTGGATTGTGCAGCTCCCTGAGGCAATGTTTTTCTTTTCATGGCCTCGCTGTGTTTTCCCCCTCCACAGAGCGACTGAGAAAAATCCTGCATTGTGGAATAGTTGACTAGATCCTACTGGGATTCAAGTCACCTTTAAATATTAATATTATAAAATGTCAGGAATGAAATATAGATAATTGCAGGAATAATCAGGTTAGCTGATACACTGCTTTGACCTGAGAGGACATGCACTGGCATTCTTAAATAGTGCAAGAAGTTTATCACTCCAGTCTTGGAGATGGTAGCAGTATTTTGAGCCTTTAATGTTTGTTTTGAGGATTTGGAAGTGATCCAAAAGCTGGCACCTGGAAGTGTTGGTTAGTTGTTTTTGAAATCAGTGTCAGTAGAGATGAAGTTTCACCTCCCTTTGCTGGCTGTGTGTGGAACAGCCTAAGGGCCATGTTCTAACAAAAAACACAACAAAGAAGAAGCAGCAAATGTTTCCTTTCTTTGCCCTTTGCATCCTGGAGAACTCTGGCAGTCTCCTTGTGAATGCAAGTCTGGTGATGATGTCAAAGTATGAATCTGATGTGCTGGTGAAAAAGGCATCAATCTGCATGGAAAGGAAGTGGTCAGGTATTTAGGATGATAACCTTGCCTCTCTCTCTGTGCCTGAGAACATCCCCTGCTTGTTTCAGAGGGCAGCCCAGGTGAGGCTGAGAAGGGACTCGGTCANCGTTTCAGAGGGCAGGCCCTTCCTCCCAGCCCAGCTGAGGCTGAGAAGGGACTCGGTCATTCCTGCCACGTCCCCGCCTGGGAAGGACCAGTCCTTCCTGAGTGAAGGCAGATGGGGCTTGCTGAGGCACAAACTTCACTTTAAATGTCACTTTGAAAGAAGTAAAGGGTTCCCTGGAGGTTTTGGAGCAGAAAGGAGCTTTTCTCACAAGGAGCTGGCTCGTTCACCACAGGGCTCTGTGCAGAGCAGCCGCTCTGCTCTGGCAGGAGGAGTGAGGGTTCAGCTGAGAACTGCTGTGTAACTGGGCCTGGAACTGCTGTCCTTTGTATCCCAGCTGCTCTTTGCAAAGCAGGCTGTTTAAGTAAAGACTTCTTTGCATAGTGTCTGTTTTTACCACAGTCTGATGGCCCATATGCTAAAGAGGACAAACGAGCCGAGATACCATCTGAAAGTGGGAATAATCACGGGGATGCTGTCATGTGCTGCTGGGGGAGGGTTCTGAGCTGTGGCAGAACACTCCGAGTTTACTATTTGTTTTTCAAAAGGAGGAGAATAAACACAGCCTGAGCAGATTGCACCAAAGTCTGACTTAGGAGCAGTGCTGAGTGAGGGTTTTCCTTACACTGCTCAAAATGCTGGATTAAGCTCCAAAGAGTCATTAGACAAACATCTGAAGTCGAGCAAGTCTGTAGAAACTCCTAAACTGCTAAAACTACCAATAAATAAATTGGTCCAATTTCAACATATGCTTTCCTTGAATTAATAGAGAAGATATTTTATTAGACAGCTGTGAATTTGGCAGTTTTTAATTGGTTCTCTTGGGGAAATCTGTCTCTCGTGCTCTGCTGCTGGATGGTTTCTGTGATGCTCTACCACTAGATGTTGCTGTGTGAGTGATTGATGTAATCTTATCTGATGCTGGATGGATTCATCCCTAAAGAAAAGGAGGAGATACCACTGAAACAGCATTTCTGCCTGTTCTGAAATTTGTATTTTGAGACTTTTGCCGGAGACATTTTTAGAGTTTATTGGCTCTGTTACATTAGTCATAAAGGTTGTGTCTCTCTTGGATACCCAGCAGTGTGCTGATTATTGTTCCAAATTTGGCAGGGTTTTCTCTTCAGGTGAGTCTGTAGAGCTGCTGGTCTCAGCAGCAAGGAAAAAAAGGCAACAAAATGTAACTTGGCCCAAAATGGTTTTGCAGCACCTCTTTTCTGTAGCAACTGTGGCTTTTCATTCAATGAAAAATGGTAGGGGAAGAAAATTTCTATCCATTCCAGCACGAGGAAGAATCAATTTTCAGGGGAAATTCTTGCCTTTGGCTGTTTTTTAAGCTTTCACCTTGTTGGTGAAGGATTACTCACCTCCTTGGGGGTTTGCTGTGTTTATTCTGCACAGAAGCCGACAAATAGAAAAGCTCCATCAGGGTGAACTGAAGTTATCCTAAGGAAAAATTTCATTGCATGGATAGTGTAAACTCCCTGAGACTGAAGTAAAGCTGGAAAGGAATCTACAAGTGAATAAAACAACAAGTTTGGAATTGGATTTGGGGAATCTGGGCTTGGAAATGCCTCAGGTAAGTCTGCTAGGATTTTATTCACTTCTG
This sequence comes from Polioptila caerulea, assembly GCA_013397295.1. Lineage (NCBI taxonomy): Eukaryota > Metazoa > Chordata > Aves > Passeriformes > Certhiidae > Polioptila > Polioptila caerulea. The sequence continues at coordinate 5,374 of VYXF01010499.1, forward strand.
TAAATAATTTTGCCTCTGTTTTGGAACAAATTTGACCAGCACTAGGAGGGAGGATGTGTAAGAGATTAAAGGATGTATATTTTGTAGGGTCCCTGTGGTGGAAGCTGTGGTGGAAGTCCCAGCCCTGCTCTTGTGTTTGTTGAAGCTTCAGCCACATTTTCTCTTGGTGAGGGAGGATGCCTGGAGAGCAGAACAGCCTTTTATTACTGCAGTGATTCACTCTCAGCACACTGAATGACTTTGAGCAGCACAGTGTTTCTCCCTTCCCAACCCTCAGGGTGAGAGTGTCTAGAAGTGAAATTGAGGTCTGGAATTAAATGTAGCAGAAGGCCTTGCTGCCCATTCCCTGCACGCCCAGTCATCCTGCATAATGGGTTTTTTTTGCCAAATTTCAGTTCATTCTTGAGAGGTAACAATCTTGATTTAGTTGTCATAAATTTTGCTTTCCTTACAATTTCACATGGAATTTTTATGAGTTCTAATGGCTCTAAACACAGTCAACATTGCTTTAGTACAAAATGATTTGTGTTAGAGGGACTCCCAGATCTTGCCAGGACTGGCCCTCACCCTGGGAAATGCCAGCATATCCCAAAACTTGGCAAACATAAGACTTTCAAACCCACAGGGAAGAATGAAGGAGCAGTGGATGCTCTTGCAGCTCTTTGGGTAGAAATGTGTCCTTTGATTGCTCCTGCATGTTGTCAGCTGCTCTTGGAACATTCTCTGGCTCTGGGGAAGGATGTGATTATCTGTGATGGTAAAAACCTTTGGAGACTAGGAGGAAATAGTGATTCTGTTTGTTGAAGATAAAAATGTGCCTTTTTATGTCATGTGTGAAATGCCTGTCCTTTGTGTTGTAGCCCAGTGTGAGTGGAATGGACCCTCCTTTTGGGGATGCCTTTCGGAGCCACCTGTTTTCAGAGCAGACTCTGATGAGCACGGATCTCCTGGCGAGCAGCTCGGATCCAGACTTCATGTATGAGCTGGTAGGTCACCTGTGTGTGCCCAGGGTCTCATCTCCTTGGCTGACACCAGTTCCTGGAGGAATCAAGGGGTTCAAGGATGCAGGAGAATTAATCATTACTGCTGGCTGCTCATTAGGGAGGAGCTGGACTGCTTGTCCAGCAAATGTGATGTTTCCTCAGCAGGCACTTCTTCAAACTGGCCATTGGTACAGGCTCAAATCCACCTCCCACTGTCCCAAGGTGCTCCCAGCCCTGTCCAGCCTGGCCTTGGGCACTGCCAGGGATCCAGGGGCAGCCACAGCTGCTCTGGGCACCTGTGCCAGGACACAGAATTTCCCCCTGCTATGTTCTACTTCACCCAAGCTGTGAATGCAGGGGAAGGAAAATAAAAGTTGACTCACAAGCTGCTTACATGAGCATTCCCTGTTTCATGTTCTCCCTGCATCAAAGGAGAAAGGTCACTCGTGGTCATTAATTGGTCCTGTTAGAATGAGGTTTTCCAGGAACTGGTAAATTCAAGCATGTTCTGTTAAGCACACAGCAGAGATTGACCTAGATTATAGAGAAATACGTGGATATTGGTACTGGTTTAGTTCCTGATGAGCAGATGGGTTTGCAATAGCAGGAAAATTCAGTGTTACAGGAAGAGCAGTGTCTTCAGAAGGATCTGTCACTGAAGCACAGGAGCTGAACTTCGTTCTGACCTTCAGAAGAAGCTTTTAGTTGAAAGTTGAGGTCTCTTCCCGTGTCACCCCTCTCTCATACTTCACTGGAATTGAGCTCTCCTTACCAGATTAAGTAGAGGACAGAGATGATGGATACTTTTTTTGTATTAACTGTTAACTTATTGTGCACAGGACAGAGAAATGGACTATCAGCAAAGCTCCAGGGACAACTTGCTTTTCATGGAGGACTGCAAAGACCTTGAGAACTTGGAGTCTTTTACGGACATCCTGGACAAAGAGGCTGCTTTCACCTCCAAGTGGGAGCAGTGGGATACCTACTGTGAAGACCTAACTAAGTACACTAAATTAACCAGCTGTGACATCTGGGGAACAAAAGAGGTGGATTACCTGGGCCTTGATGACTTCTCAAGCCCATACCAGGATGAAGAGGTGATAAGCAAAACACCCACACTGGCTCAGCTGAACAGCGAGGACTCCCAGCCTGTCTCAGATTCACTCTATTACCCTGATTTGCTCTTTAGTGTAAAACAAAACCCTTTGAATTCTTTGTTACCTGGCAAAAAAATGGCGAGCAGGGCAGCGGCGCCGGTCTGTTCCTCCAAGAACGTGCAGGCCGAGGCCGCGCTGTCGGACTGTGCCCAGAAGGCCAGCAAGCCTGGCAGCCAGCCTGCTTCCAGCACACAGATCATGGCCAAGACCAACGTGTACAGCAGTGAAAAGGTGAACATTCACGTTGAATGTAAAGACTATGTTAAAAAAGCAAAAGTAAAGATCAACCCGTTGCCGCAGAGCAGGCCCGTGCTGAGCCAGGCGCACGCTGACGCAGCCAAGGAAAACACCTGCTACTGTGGGGCTGTAGCAAAGAGACAGGAGAGAAAAGGACTCGAGTCCCCCCATGGCCACAGTGCAACTCCTGGTTTGCCTTTTAAAGAGACTCAAGAGCTGCTCCTCAGCCCTCCCCAGGAGAGCCCAGGGCTGGCGGTGGCCGAGAGCAGCCTTTCCGCCAGCGCCTCCGTGTCGGACTCCTCGCAGAAGAAAGAAGAGCACAATTATTCCCTTTTTGTAACAGACACTTTGGGGGAACAGTCAGCCAAAGCAGAGCCCGAGGAGGAGGAGGAGGATGAGGATGATATTGAAGATGAGGACCACGATGAAGGATTTGGCAGTGAGCACGAGCTGTCGGAAAACGACGACGAGGAAGAGGATTACGAGGACGATAAGGACGATGACATCAGTGACACCTTCTCAGAGCCAGGTACCTGCACGGTGGGGCTTTGGTAACCTGGAGGTTGCTGGATTTGTCCTCTGACTGGGAAGGAAAGCTTTTGAACTCCTGGTAGTTACAGATGAGCAGCACTGATCTTAAGTTGTGAACTCTCCTCCCACGTTTTCTAAGTGCTTTGCAAAATGCAATTTATTCAAAGTATGCAAAGTCTCTGTTGCCCTGTTTCATGAAAAACTGTATTAACTGAGGTCATGCAACAAAAATAATAATAGAGAATGCAGGAAGCCCAGCTGTAGCCTGAGGTTAGAGCAGCTGCCTGCAAGTGAGGCCTTCTTTTTTTTTTGTAGCTCTTTGATAGGATGGGCAGAGCTTTCTAGCACTTCTTGGAGCTGTGAATTTATCCAGAGTTGGCTCTGTCAGGATGAAATCACATCCTGAGTGAAATGATTCCATAATTCCTTAAGTCCTACTTGCAGGTACAGTTTTTCCACAGAATCCAAAGAATGACTGAAATTCTTAGAATCATTTCTAGGTGGTTTTCAGCAGTATCACTTAGTGGGGCTTCAGAGGATACTGAATTCCTCTCTCCTGCCTGTAGAAATGGAGTTCTAACAGCAGGAATAGGAACTAACCTTCACCTGGAAGGTAGCAAAGCAGTGACATGGTATAAAAATAAAATCTGCATGGAAAACAACAGGATTGTAGCCAAGTATGAATTTAATTTCAGAAAGTATTACAATATTCACATCCTATCAATGCCCTGTAGCAGAGTATAAGAATTAAAGTATTCAGACATTTGGCAATATTTAACTTCCAGGGGATAAAGCAGCTGAAATTTTTCCTTGTTGAGAAATGAGCAGCTTCCCTAAAGCTTGTCAGGGTTTGTCATAATTAACTTTCAGATGAAATTATTTTCTAATTAGATTTCCTGTGTTGGCATTAAACTCATTAAGCATTCTGCCCTTTCACATGCACACAACACATTTTTATTGAAATTTTGAAGCCTCTTCCTCCCTTCTGGAGTGAACTCCCTCTGCTTTTTGGGGCCCTGAGCAGCTGTTCCAGCTCTGCAGCCCAGGGGGGATGTGTTGCACTGGGAGCCATGAAGGAGAGAGGTTGTGTTAAATGCTGGGGGTGGACTTAATTAACTGAATTAACTATTTCACTGACCAACAATCCACATTCTGCAGCAGCAGCTGAGGATCTGGGCTTATCCAAGCTTGCCAAACCCTTCCATCAATGGAGCCTGAAACCATTCACCTCAAATGTGGTGATACTAAAAAATGTTATCATACATTTTATTTGGTTTAGAAAATAACATCTCTGGGTATTCTAATTCTGTCACTCTTGTACTTTGTGTTGCTTTTTTACCTCTAAANGAACATCTCCAGGTATTCTAATTCTTGTGTTGCTTTTTTACCTCTAAAGGTGAATGCTATGGGTAAAGTAGCTAAAAATGGGCACAGCACAGGAAAATTAAACCTTTCACAGCTCTGAAAGCAAAATCAGTTGGTATTTTCAGTGAGGATGTAATTTACTGAAAGGACAAAAACCTCCTAGTTATTGCTGGCCCTCTGAAGGTTTTTTTATACATAATTTGCTTTTGGTTATTCTTCATGTATGCTTTTAGAGTGAATGAAATGCTTTCTTCAAGTGTTATCTGAGGAAATATTTAGATATAGTGAAGGAGAAATGACTAAAAATGTGACTGGCTCTCAGGCAAGCTTGGACAACAGTGTTTTTATTATCACCATGACACAGATTGAGCAATTTTGGTCCCCTGCAAAGGTAATTTATTATGGGAATTACCAGCCCAGGCCTTTTCTAGCATTTACACGTGCTGGTTTTGCTCTTACTGAGTATATTTTTCCTATCTCATTTACTAGAAAGACTTTTAAATGACTGTTCCTGCCATCGAGTAGTCAGGAGATTCCAGAAATGGGAAATGCAGCAATTTATTCAGTTGTCAGTGAAGAAATGAGTGAAAAAGTGCTCCTAGAGACACAGAGATTGTTCCAAGAAGCTGCTTTAGCTCAGTGTGAGCACCTGGCCCATCAGCTGGGGGAAACCACTGGAAATGATTTGCCAGAAGCCTCTGTGGTGAGGTGGTGGAGAGGAGGAGTTCTCTGGGTTTGTTTCAGGGGGTTATTTTTGGGTTTCACCTGGTGAGAGGCAGAAGTCACGTGCACTCTGTTCTCTGTTCTGCTTCATTTAACCCTGGTGAATTTAAACCTGTAACCACGGGGAGGGATGTGAGGAAAGGCTCCTGGGAGGGGTTTGGGAAGAATTAAATACAAGAAGCCTTTCAGATTTCTCAGGAGCCTGCCCTGCTGTGTGAGGGGAGGAATAAACACAGTGCAGAGCAGCTGCCCAAGTTTGTGTGCTGGGTTAGGACACTGCACTGGGTTCTTTTGTGTAACTTTATAGTGGGAGCAGCTCAGTGCTGGCCTTGCAAGGCAGGATGTCTTAAGTCAATGTAATTGAAGTTGCTAACTGAATTACAATTTGAATAAGCAAACAGGAAGTCCTGATTTTAACCTTGTTGGACGTTTGTGCACTTCAGCTCTTACAGAGATTTGTTTTCATTGGTTGGATTAATTCTGTGTTGTCATGAAGATGGGCTGGATTTATATAATTCTGTGTAATGAGTTACATAGCTTTTTTTTTTTTTTTAGGTGGAAAGTCAGTGGGCTTTTGGAGTGAATTTTGATACTTAAGTCAAGCAGCATTCAGTCAAATGGAGCTACAGTTACAAATACTTACAGTATTTGAAACTGTATTTCATGTAAATTGTCAATAATTTTGGCTGTACAACACTAATGTTTTAGAAAGCATGCTTCATTTTTTTTGCCTTTAAAATCCTGCCTTTCTAATAAACCAGAAAATCCAAGGAGATGAGTTGATGAAATGATGAGAAACAGAACCTCAGGATGGATTTCATCCTCCTGCATACCTGACTTGTGTTCATGCTTTGGGCTATGAGAGTCAGAGCAAAGCAAGAAAGTTTGTTTTTCCTCTTTCAGCTGGTTTTTCAAGTGCAAACAGACTAATTGAATGGACTGTTTTAAAAAAAGAAAGTGTTCTTTGTGCTGGTGGAAGATGAAGCAGAGCTGAAGCATATGGGGTCAAGGCTTGCTGAGCCTGCAGTTCATGCATGGGTGGCTTTTCCTTTAGCTCCATCAGAGTATGTGATGTTTAGAAAGGCTCCTTTTTTTAAGTTAACTTCACATTTTTAACACAAAAGGCCATGCAGTGGTTTGAGATTTTTTTTTAAGGTTAGTGTAGCTTATCTTTATTTTCCAAAGCAGATCTGGGGTTTGAAAAGCTGTGGTTTGTGTTTACATACTTATGGTAAAATATCTCTGTGATGTGGACAGTGGCATTAAAATTTCCATGTCCTTCATGAGCAGTTCATGATACCAAGTGCATCATCATTCACCTCTAAAGCATTGCACAGCTTCACTGAGCATCATTTCTTCTCATCCCACTGAAGAGGAGGAAGAGGTTGAGCAGTGGGTCCAGATCCTTCAGCTTAGCTGGCCCTTTGGTCTCTGTGCTGATAACAGAGCCCCTTTCTCCAGCCTGGGAGGGATCAGTGCTCGGATTTATTCCCTGCAGGTCTTTGGGCTCCAGGAGCAGCAGGAGTTGGACTCGATCCTCTGGGCCTCTTCCAACTCAGAGTGTTCTATAATTGAATATTTTTTTTTTCTTAATTGTCTTTTGCTAATCCATCTTTATTATCTGCTTCTCTTTCCGTGCTTTTTGTCAAATGTGGAGGGGAGTTAGGATTGTATTCCTGTCAATTCATGGAGAAAATTGTCAGGAGGGGAGAACATGGTCCAACCTCTGCTGTGTGAACTTGGCCCTGCTGGGATTGTGGGGGAGAAGGGGGTCAGAGAACACAAAGGGACTTGAAATGCATAAATGATTTGGGTTTTTTCAACTAATGAAGCCCCATCAGTGGCTCAGTGTCTATCCTGGATTTAAGGCAAGTACCCAGGAGCAGTCGATGCTGGAAACCAAGTCTGGTAGATAATGCAAAACAGCTCTGTCTGTGGTTTTGCTCTTCACTTGAATCCTCAGTCTGCTGCTAAAGGGCAACAAACAATTCTGTCACCAGCATATAAACACCCCTCTGCATCCTTTTAGGGTATGAGAACGATTCTGTGGAGGATTTAAAAGAAATGACAGCAATATCCTCTCGGAAGAGAGGCAAGCGAAGATACTTCTGGGAGTACAGTGAGCAGCTGACACCAGCCCAGCAGGAGAGGATGCTGAGGCCATCTGAGTGGAACAGGGACACCCTGCCCAGCAACATGTACCAGAAAAATGGGCTCCACCATGGTAAGAGATCCTCAGCCTGCTCACAAATGGCTTGTCTTCTCCTTGTGGCACCTTCAGCAGCCCCAGTTCCCCTCCTTGCAAGTGCTGAGAAGTTGTGTTTTGGCCCTGTGAATTCAAGCACTGGCAGTCTGTTCCTCAGTTACCAGTGCCCAGGGGAGGCACAGGGAACACACAGAAGGGACTTTCAGTGTGGTTTCTTCCAGAGGAGTGGGGATGAATTGAGAATTGTGGCTTCCAAGGGCTCTCAGTGGAAACCCTGAGAGTTCAAAGCCTTCTCAGTGTGATACTGTAAATATTGGATGGGTGGCTTGACTGAGTTTTGCTGCTCGTGGCTGTTCCTGTCAGTGCTGCCTGTGTTAGCAGGAGGCTGGGAGGGCTCTGGGGTGCTGAGTTCAGGGCACTGTGTATGAACTGAGGACAAGCACTAAGGCACAACTGTCTCTCTCTGCTCCTCCCTCCTTGTTTTCCCCCTGTGAATGCAGTACAGTGAAGCAGTTACTCCTCTGGGAATAAACTATTTCCTTAAGATGCCCTCTTGGAAACTTAAACCAGTTGCTCTAATAACTGTGATTTATTCCCAGTGAGCAATTACTGCACCACAAACATGATTAACATCACCCAAAACAAACCACTCTTAGGGGTATTTTTGATTTCTTGTCACAGGACCTCTTTTAGGCTGCTCCATTTGATTTTGGCTTTGAAGGAGCAAATTAAACCAACTTCCCTGGTTGTAAGGTTAATGTTCCCTTAGAGTTGAAAATTACTGCTTTTAACATGGCAATTGGCCTTCTCTTAAATCAAAAGATTTGTTGTTGTTGTTGCTGTTACCTGTGGATTTATTCAGGGAAGAAAGCATTTTTTTTTTCTTTAAATCTCCTTAGTTTTTAAAAGCTTCTTTATCCTGTAGTGAAATCTCAGTACCTAAAGTCCCTGTCACTGCTCTTTCTCATGATGGAGCTCTGAGCAACCTGGTCTAGTGGGAGGTGTCCTTGCCCATGGCAAGGGGGAGAAAAAGATGAGTTTAAGGTTCCTTCTCACCCAAATCATTCTGTGATTCCATTATTTTATATTTGTTATTAAACAACCAGTAACCAAACATGCCGTGAGGACTCCATCCCACCACACACTTGGACACTTGACCTTTAAGTCAAGTGCAAAACCAGGCCTTAAATAGCTTCAAATACACATAATAAAAGGGGTTAGCTGGTCTTCATGGGCATCATTTCATCTCAGCATCTCTGAACATTGTTTCAGCATCACTCTTTCTTAGTACAGAACTTCAGCAATGATTATTTAGGAATTAAATCCACTGGAGTGTGCAGGGGGATACTTTGGCTGAGTATGAGTTAACAAGTTTAGAGTTGCAGCAAAACAAGAGGGTTTGAACTTGTGACATACATTTTTCAGCAGAGTTGTGTGTATGCTCTCTGTCACATCCAGTGGCCTGGCCAGCAGTATTTGCTCTTATCTGATCTGGATAGAATATGAATTGTGCAAAGCTCTTTGTCTGGAAATGCTCTTTTCTATTGTGGGAGGCCACGGGGGTCACCTGATTCCGGCCCATTCTCCTGCAATGAACAAAGCAACTTCAGCTGCACCCAAAAAATGCCCATTTCTGAGGGTTTTCTCACAGGTTTGTGTATGTAGTGTGTCACTTCCCTACCCATTTTTTCTCCATATTTAAAACAGGAAAATATGCAGCAAAGAAGTCACGGAGGACTGATGTAGAAGACCTGACTCCCAACCCCAGGAAACTCCTCCAGATTGGTAACGAGCTGAGGAAGCTGAATAAGGTGATCAGTGACCTGACACCCGTCAGTGAACTTCCCTTAACTGCCAGACCCAGGTCAAGGAAAGAAAAGAACAAGTTGGCTTCCAGGTATGCACTGGGTAAAGCTGCAGGGATGAGAACATTTGGAGTGCTGCAAGTGAATGATAAAGATGTAAATAATGTTTGTGTGAAGAAATCCTGCTTCATGTGGCAGCTCCTGCAATGNGTTGCTGCAAGTGAATGATGTAAATAATGTTTGCGTGAAGAAATCCTGCTTCATGTGGCAGCTCCTGCAATGGGAATTACCAGTTTATCGAATGGGAATTACCAGTTTATCAAATGGGAATTACCAGTTTATCAAATGGGAATTACCAGTTTATCAAATGGGAATTACCAGTTTATCAAAAAGCAGAGCAGCTGGCACCTTGGGAGCTGTGCTTTGTGTGTTTTCTGGATGTGTTTCCACTGGAATTGGCTTCCTGAGCTGTGGGACAAGCAGCTGGGACAGTGATAAAACCCACAGGTGTCAAATGTGAGCACGTGCAGGTAGCAGAGAGTTTTCAGTGGAGGTGAGTGAGGATGGATGAGTTTGTGCATCACAGCTCTGGAGGGTTGGTTGATGAGTTCATGGGGCTCTTACTGCTCTGGAATTTCTGGTAGTGTTCTAATTCTTCCCTCTTCTTGCCATAGGGCTTGTAGACTAAAAAAGAAAGCCCAGTATGAAGCCAATAAAGTCAAACTCTGGGGTCTCAACACAGAATATGGTAAGTACAACTCTTCACATCTTCATTTTTCTTTTGTTAGGGCAAGTCTGTGTTTTGCACCATGATGTAACCTGGTCCTAGAGAAAAGAGTTGGTACAAACCCAGCAATTCTGTTGGTACAAAAGCAGCCCATTGAATAAAGTGAATATAAATTGGGTTGCCTGCAATGTTGAGCTACTTTGCAGATGTAAATGATGTAAATGTATGCACGTGCTGTAAATATTATTGAAAATATTGGTAATGTTTGATGTAAATTATTCCATTTCATTTAACAGTGAGTGTGATTTGACAGCTTTTGGCACAGATAGCTGTGTGTGGATAACTGTGAATCTCTCCCAGGGGAATGTGATGTAAAGCTAATAATTTTGGTTTTTCCTTGCAGATAATTTACTCTTTGTCATCAACTCCATTAAACAAGAAATAGTTAATCGGGTGCAGGTACCTAAAGATGACAGAGGAATCAACATGGAACAAAAGTTGAACATACTCATTAAAGACACTCTTGGTAAGCAGTGAACTTTGTGTATTTACCTGGCTGTGAAGATATAGAACCATAAATGCCTTGAGTTGGAACCCCAGAGCTCATCCCATTCCACCACAGACACCTCCCACTGTCCCAGGCTGCTCCAAGCCCTGTCCAGCCTGGCCTTGGGCACTGCCAGGGATCCAGGGGCAGCCACAGCTGCTCTGGGCACCCTGTGCCAGGGCCTGCCCACCCTCATAGAGAATTTATTCCTGGTATCTGCTGTAACCCTGCTCTCTCAGTTGAACCCATTCCCCTCTGTCCTGTCCCTCCAGGCCCTTGTAAAGTCTCTCTCTGTCTTGTTGGCTCCTTCAGGCCCTGCAAGGGCACAGTGAGGTCACCCCAGAGCTTCTCCTCTCCAGGCTGAGCAATCCCAGCTCTCCCAGCAGAGCTGCTCCCTCATTCCATTGCAAACCCTTTCTGAAACCAAGGAAAGAGGGAACCCTCTCCTGATTCCAGCTGTCCCAACCAAAGCATCCCCTGGCTTTGTGTCACCACAGCAAGGTGCCACGAGCAGTGACCTGAGAGCAGCTTCTCTTGCCTCCCTTCCAGGGCTCCCTGTGGCTGGCCAGACGTCGGAGTTTGTGAACCAGGTGCTGGAGAAGACAGCAGAGGGGGACGCCACGGGCGGCCTGGTGGGGCTGAGGATCCCCCTGGCCAAGGTTTAGGGCAGCCCTGGGGCTGCTCCCGGCTCAGGTTCCGCCCGTGCTGGCGAGCTCCTGGTTGTAAATGGCATCCTGGTCTGCATGTCAGCTTAGCACTCTGTCAACACTCACCTGTAGGTTCCATTGGTTTCGAGTAACAGCGTAGGAAAACAAACCACGGCGTGGCAGAAAATGCTGCAGAGCATTTTTGGACCATAAACCAGAGAGTTTCCAAGCTGCTTTAAGCTCAAGGGCAGAAATGAGAGTTCTCTTTCAAATGATCTAGGACCAGAATATATCAGTTTTGTTTTAGAAGCAAAAATATGGGTTTGCTTGTGAAAAGTTTTTAGCATTTGCCAGACATTGTGACAGGTTTATGGTCCAAGTGAAGTAAGAGGAAGCATTTTTTTGGTGAAGCTGTCAATGTAGGGAGTTTTTTGTTCTTTTTTTTTTTAATTATTATTTTTAAATGATTGGATTTTCTTTTCTTGTTCTTAAAAAAAACAAACCCAGTAAGCTTTCTTTGCAACCATTAACTTGTACATAGCACACGCAGCAATAGAGCTAGTGTGCCATATAAAACTTTAATTTTCTGAGCTTAATAGAGTATTTAAATGTCTGTGCAAGCAAGAGAAAAAAAAAAGTATATTCTTTGTGCCTTGTATTTCGTGGGGAGAGCTATCAGTATAAGCTGGTAAAGTTTTGTATGAAGAAAACCCTGAGGGGCAAAAGCGAGCTGTATAGATGGTGAGATTTTAGGTTTTAATGTATTTGTTCCAGCTCTTAAAAATTTTTGAATGTATATAGGAATATGTTGAAAATGTAGATATATGCCACAGAGTCTATGTATTGTATAAAAGATGGCTCTAGAAAACTCAATTTCGGTACTTTGGCCGGAAGAAAACAAATACTTGCACATTAATGCGATTGTTTATTTTTGTACCAAAGACAAATGCAACTGATATGGCGAACTGCCAGTCTAAGTAAAGTTTTGCACAGCTTATATGATACTGTACTGAATGTAAAAACAAAAGAAAAAAAAGAAAAAAAATTAAAGGTCAGGGTTAGGGATCTTACTGAACTGTGAATTTTTTTGTTTGGGTCCAATTATCTACAGAAGGAGCATTCATACATAACAATATTATTTTGCTGTTCTTGTAGTTCGCTTCCATGGTAGATAAGTTGGTGGCCGTCTTGGAGTCTTTAAATCTTTTTTCTCTGCACTTACTGTAGGAGATTTTAATATATTTGGATTTTAGTAAGCTATTGGTAAAATAGTTTTCGACTTTGAGAATTTAAAAAAGAAAAGTATTTAGCTTGTTGTAGTATACTTCCACCAAACAACCAAAATAAAATTATTTTTATTGTAACATGTATATATGTAAAGAGGAAAAAAAAAAAAAAAAGAGCTACAAATATCTAATTCCTTAGTTGCCACTTTTCCAGTTGATGTATTATTATGCATGTGATGTTTCCAAGGATCAACACAGGCTTCAAACAAAACAAAACAAAAAAAATTTATAGACTTTTATATTTTTGTACAGGTATTTCGAAACTAGCTTCTTCAGACTTCTATGTGACTTATTCTTGTTAATTCAGTAGTTTCTATGATTGAGGAATATTAACACAAAGTTCTTATTTGCTCTTCTGCTAATAAGAGTTGGCTTTGTAGTCAGTGTTAACGTTCAGATTAAAAGCTTTAGCCTTTGATGAGAAAGTCCCTTATCTCAAGGCAAGATCATTCTCTGGTTTCATGGACCCCCCCTCCTTTTCCTCCCTGTTCTTTCTCTCCCTATTTAAAGATGACAAAACACTGTTTACTGAAAATAGAAATACCAAATATTTTCAAATGTAGCTGCTGAAAAAAAAANGTAGCTCCTGAAAAAAAAAAAAAATGCAAAAGTCCATGAAGGCTTTCTCCCCACTCCCTTTGGGGAATTTCTCCACTTCGTTTCTAGTTTGTCTAAGTTTGTTTGTACTGTGATTCCTTTTTTTTTGTTTTTAAGCAGATTATTTTTTATATCCAAGCTTGTACTAGAAGAGAAAAAAGCCTGAATTGGTAACAGTGCAGGAAGAGTGGCTGGTGGAAGTGGTGGCCCTGCCCCACTCACAGCTTCCTTTGGACCTAAATATTTTGGAAGACTCAAAAGGGAGGAGGAGGCCAAAATACCACTACTGAGCTGTACAGAAAGTCTTTGCTACAAGAGACTGAACAAATGCCCAGGGCAATTTAGGCAAAACTTTGTAAATCCACTTAAGGCTTGCAAAATCTGAGTGGAATGTGGGTGATTTCCTTCGAGGCGTTTGCGGTGTTGTTGTTCAGGTGAGGTGAGAATTGGCTGCTGCTTTCCACGGTGGCTCTGGTGTATTCCTCCCGTTGTTGTGGGGCTGCCCAGGGCCCCCAAAACCCGACAGAGAATGTCCTGTGAGGTGCAGGCTGTGCCTGAGCAGGGCTGGCACACGGGGCTGTCCCTGTGCTCCATCCCAACCCTGCAGGCGAGGCAGCGCCTCCGAACGTTGAGAGCAGTTTGAAATCAGGTCAAAACTTCTGTGACAAATTCAACTGACAAGGTATTTGAAAGCCCCCCCTTTATTATTTTTTTTTTTAACTGCCTAAGAATCCTGGGCAACATACAACTTTATAGCTTTTTATTTTTTTGTCTGAAAACCAGACTATGATTTTGGTCTCGCATTTCAAAGTAGACTTTGAATCTTTAGTGAGTTCCATATCCTCGCATTTCAGTGTTTCCTATGTATTATTTTAAGTTAAAGCTTTGAAATAGTTGAGCTTTTTAATGTTGACACTTTATTTTGTAACTATTTATATGTATGTATATCTTAGAAAAGCACTTTGTTTAAAAAAAAAAAAGAGGAAAAAGGAAAAAAAAAAAAAGAAACTGCGTTTTATATGATTCCTGCCACTTGCTGCTAACTCTGGGCTGGTCAGAATGCTGCAGCGATACTTGAGATAAATAAAACCTGGCAGTAAAATGTAGAGTAAAGATAAGACCTTTTGCTGGTTTAACTTTATCATAAAGGTGACATAGGCAAGCTGTGCAGCTTTACATTTTAACCAGGGGACTCTGTGGCATTTAAACCGTCTAGAAATGGTTGTACTTTAATGCCAGTAACAATCTGCTTCCTCTAGTGTCATTAAAATATATACATTTAGTGTATACTTATCACAAACAAAAATCTTATAAGGGTATAAAAACCAACAAATGTACATGTTCTGTTTTTTGGCAATTGTGGCATGCGTTTTGGGGTGATCTTTAGAGAAGACCATTTTCTAAAGATTTTCAGTGTTCATACATAGTATGTGGATCTTAACCAAGTCCTGGTTTGTTTGTTTTTGTTTGTTTTTGAGTGTAGGCATTGTGAATATTCACTTTTAATCCTATATCCAAAAACAAGGATCTATTTTTTTTTGTTTTGGTTTTTTTTTTTGGATTTAATACAACCAGAAGCTCTTCCTTTTTCTGATACACTGGATTCTCTAGGATTTGTTTCCATATTAAAAGCATGCTGTCATAACTGCTCTTGTCGAGATCTCGTCAGTCTGAACGTTGGTGCCACACTTGGAATTGATGGGCTGCTTGTTCTGCTGTACCATGTATGACCCTCGTCCTCCCCCCTCCCCTCATGACAGATGATGATGTGGCTTTATATTGTGCCTTACTTGTACACCTAGAACTAAGTGTTTTTCATTCCCTCTGAACTCGTCCAAGCTTCGGAGATGGAGTCAGAGCTGCTGAAAGTGTGCTGGAGCCAGTGCAGATAGGGCTGATTGCAGTTTCTCTCAGTAGTCCTTTTGTATTTCTATGGAAGACCAGTTTTTGAATGGCCTTGCAAAACGTGGGGGTGCTCCTGAAGGGTGTTTTTAAACCCAAAACCCCTTTTGCTAACGCTTCCTTTTCTGGTTTATTGAACACATTTACTGATACTTGGTGAGTACTTTTTGTTTTTTGGGATGAGAGAGACTTACTACTAAAGCTATGTTTACGTGTGGATGGGCTGGATTTTCTTTTCATACCAGTTGAAATCATTGTGATTTAATAAAGTTGCATTGCTGTAAAGCTGATGTGAGAGTCAGGCTCAGCTGTGTTCAGTTCCTAATTTATAGACTGACTTTTTTCCAAACTAAGAGAGTCCAGGGAAAAGTTGGGATCTTTTTAAAAAAGCAAACAAACAAAGAACCAACCTAAAATGGATGAAGACTTCTAAATAACCTAAGAGCAAACAGATGCTTTGGAAATAGAGAGGTGTCAGTTTAAAATTTATTTTTAAAAGACACCCCCCCAATATTTATCTAATATTTGCCTTCATTAATGAAACAGCTTATTCACAACTATAATGACTGGATGTGCTTTTCCATAAATCATTTAAACATAGCTTTTTTAAAAAAAAAAAATAAAACTCTAAAAGGTTTTATCAGGAGAATTTCCAAGGGTTATATCCAAGCTGCCTCCAGCAGAAATAGCAAATGCAGTTCTGTTCCTCAAACGTGCTTGCTCGTCTTCCTGAAATTCTGCTGAGGCACAACCCAGTTCTGGACTGAATGTCAGGATCTGTATTTGGCCTTGAGACCTGAGTTTCAAGAGTGCATCTAATCATGATTTGATTTTCTTTTGAAGTTGGAGGCTTCAGTTGGAATCAGTGAGTGGGGTGTGCTGCTAGATGTGGTCTTGGCTTGTTGACACAGCCTTGCACACAGCTGAGGTTTATTTTGTTTACCCCAGGGATCGTGTGAAGTACATTTCAAACAGTTGCTGCCTCAGTGACTGATCCTTCTTGTAACTGTATTAAGGGCATTAGTCTGTTGAGAAAACACCACTCTTGAACATCTCCCAATGTAAATTGGGGTTCTTCAATGTCATTAATCAAGGATGGCACTTTCAGGCTGTATCTTCTTTGCAGCAAACAAAAATCTCTGTCTTTCTACAACTTGCATTTCACAATATGCCATGTTTTCCCTCCAGTGCTTCTCAAAGGTGTCTTTGCACTCTGAATAAAATCCTCAGCCTCTTAGACATCCATGAACTTCCACAGGAGCAAATACTGACTCTGCATTTATTGTCTTTCTAACAAGCTGTGGAGCTAAAAAGTGGAACCAGAGCTCTTTTAAGCCACACTTGTGGTTTTTTTTTGTTTCCCCCATAAAAAGAAATAAATCTTCAAACTTTTTAGATAGCATCATTGTTCAGAGTTCTTCTGGA
This sequence comes from Polioptila caerulea, assembly GCA_013397295.1. Lineage (NCBI taxonomy): Eukaryota > Metazoa > Chordata > Aves > Passeriformes > Certhiidae > Polioptila > Polioptila caerulea. The sequence continues at coordinate 21,512 of VYXF01010499.1, forward strand.
GTTTAAACTTTATTGTAGTTGGGTATCTTTTAAAGTCAAATTTGGGTGACTTAATTAGCTCCTGGAAGGAAAACTTCTGGATTGATTTTGGTATTGGAAAAAGCACATCCCACCCTATCAAAACCTTCTGATTAGAAAACAGCACCTAGTAAGAAAATTTTAATCTCTCTTATAATGATGGATATTCATGCATTCTGATTGGAATCATCTATCTTCCTGCAATATTATATATCCAAGGAAAACTTACTGCTCAGTATTTGTGGCTGGGTGAGCTCTTAAGGCTGATGGCACACGCAGATGCAAAAAAAAAAAAAAAGGCATTTTAAACAAAACATGGCATCCTGTTCTGCCTATGCTTGGGGTCATGATTGTAATGCTGTCCTTGATATTCTATAATCAACTTCCAACTGGAGCTCAGAAAAACTTACTGAAAGTCTTGTCTCTGTTAGAAAATAAATTTACCTTGTTCAAAGCATGATCTGTTAAGAGTTGCAATGTTAAATGTTGGTTAATAGTTGTGCAGTTTTATTTTTTTGAAAAGAGGCACAATTAAACTATTGACTTTGTTTACTCTGTCACCCTTGATCCCTAGCACTTCTCTTCAGATACAAATTCATCAATGTATGCAACATCCTTTGTAATTTAAAATAAAAATTGTGGAGGAAATATTGTCTCGAATCCTTGTGTGTGTGGAGTGATAGTAAATGGCATCTGCTGCCTTGACCTACGTCCCCAGTCTCCTGGTATTTCCAGGAACTTTCCTTTGGAAGGGATGACAGCCAGGTAAGGAAGTACCTGATTTTTTTTTCCTTCCTCGTGCTCAGAGGCAGCGCTGCTGGGTCGGTGTGGGAGAAACTGGATTAGTGCCTGGAGAAACTGGCTCCCTGCAGGCGCTGTGGAAATGTCTCCTGCTCCTTTGTCCGAGGGCTCCGAGAGCAGCCGGGACACAGCACCGGGGTGGGGTCTGTGGGAAAAGCAAAGGGCAAAAGCTGCTCCTCAGTTTGGGGGCACAGAGGCGACCTCGTGTTCCCCCGCCCTGCTCGTGACCGGGGAGAGCCGGGGAGGCTCCGGGCTGCAAACCTGGGGCTCCTGCAGGGGAACC
>VYXF01010516.1:0-13591 GCA_013397295.1 Polioptila caerulea
AGATTCTTCCATCTCCAACATGCAAATGCCTTCATCCTTTCAGAAATAACTTCATGCAACAGTATGGGTTGGGAACCAGCTGTTTAGGAAGCTTTCGAGTAAGAGCCGTGTGCACTCGTGTACATCTTAACAGAAGACAGTCGTGTGACCTTGTGGTGGCAATGACCATCAGAGCCAGCAAGCAGGTCCCAGAGAGCAAGCAGCCTCTGCTTTCAGTGCTTGTGAGAGTGCATGTGGAGTGTTGTGCCCTATTTAGCATTCCCTAGCACAGGAAAGCCACTGACAGAGAAGCAGGTGACCAGCAGACACTGCCAAGGTGGTCAGGGAGATGGAGCACATGTCATTTCCAGGAAGGATGAGAGAACCATTTTTTTTTTAGCCTAAAGAAAAGAATCAGAAGCTGGACAAATTCTAACAACCACACACTGCAATTTCACCCTGTTAGAAAACCCAGTACAATAAGGAAAGAAGTCCTTAAGGAAAAGAGCAAAAGTGACAGACTGATACAAAAGTCCATCATACTTATACATTTAGATGAGCAGCTGATTTGTAGGAAACTTGCCTCTTCTGCTGAATTCAGAGTTGCAATGTCAGTTTACCTTTATCCTCTCATTTGCTGTTATTACTACTGGTATTCTGTTATTTCTAGGACCTTAACACCAGAGAATTGGATCTGAAATGAGACGTGCTACTCGCATTTTAAAGTCCTGTCTGCCTTTCCTCTCAGATAAATACATTTAATTTTCCTTGCCACCAGATAACTCAGAAACACTGGACTATAAATCATTCTTTCCTCCCAATAGCAAAAAACTTAATGTTATTACCTTTTTATTCAAAACAGAAATGTTTGACGACATTACAGTGAGACATCAAGAAACAGGTCTGTATATTTAGAACCAAATGTTATGTTTACTGTCCCATCTAATCACGTTCCATTACTGTGAAAATTTCTGCTTTCAATATAACCTGAAATACATAATTCTTCTCCTGTGAACTCGTATTACTGAGAAGTCCAGAATACCTTTTAGGAAATCTCGTACCATTCTTCACTCATACTTTGAAATTACATTATCTCAACTAGCTGTTGCTTCCTGAGAGCACTCCTGCATTCAACGAGGAGGCTGCTGGGTTATAACGACATGCGTATTTGTGGCCAAACTAATATCCAGTAGGATTGGACTAGTCTTCAAGCTGTTCTTGCCAGCCTACTCTATTTGGAAATCTTGGACTAGCCATGGCCTTGTTCTACATTTTGAGTGAATACCTTGAAAAGAACTAGGGCACAGCAAAGCTTCTGAGAGCCTTCTGTTTTCTACTAGCTTGCCTTAGTGACAGGGCTTTTAAAAGATTCTCTTATGCAGGTACCTGGCACTCCCATAGCACATTCATTGGTTTCATTTTCTTGAATAACTGTAAGGCAAGAACTGACTTTCATTGTTAGCAGTGTAACATCCATGTCCGTGTGTGAGAATATTCTAAGTTTCGTATATTGACACCAAATTAATTGGAATTTTTCACTGTGACCAGCAACAAAAAAACCATCTTATTTTCCCCATTAAAAGGGAAACATTCTTGAAGAACATGGATTCTGAAACTGCAGTCAGATACACTGCAAGTGCAGAAGTCTACATAGCGCCTGAAACAAACATAACAAGAAGTTAGTTTACGATATACTGTAGACAAGAGATGGCAGAAAGTGCTAAAGCTGCTTTCTGCCACAAGACTACATGTAACTTGTGAGAGCAGTTGTCATGACAAGTGTCTTCAGCAGCTGCTACAGGAGGTCTGTTGCGCTCTCCAGAAATGTGGCCATACCTCTGCTGGAGTCACAACCTGTGTTGTGAATTCAGCCTGTAAGAACAGCGGTTTTCTGAAGGGCTCTGACACACACCACTGCCAGGTACAGTAAGGCAATATATGAACACCATGCACACACAGAGCACCAAAACATTAAGACTCTTAAGAGAAAAGTTGATTCTGAGAGCAAAGTGGATAAGGCAAAAACCAATGACTGGTACGCATAGCCACATAGCCATTTTCTGTTTGACACCAGCTCTTAACTAAGCATGCTTTCTCAATACCACTAATTTAATTCCTTCGCTTGTTGGAAAGACTATGCAATATTTCTCATTAATTCTAAAAGCTTGAACACAGATCTGGAAACCTTGTACACCAGAAAATTGCACTGAAATATCTGCAGAGCAGTCATGCTGTAAACAGCTTTATTGAGATCTTCTTGCTTGCACTGGACCACAGGCATGAGAGTGACTTTCCAAAGAGCACATGATAAAAATGAAGACAAGGGCAATGGGGGTGGGGGAGAAGAAAATATCAGACAAGTAACATTGCCTTTAAGGTGGGAAGCTGGGGGAGGGAGGAAGAGAAGAGAAGATACATACAATTTTTCTAGCAAACATGGCTAAACATTAACACAAATGCAAAAAAGGAGGGGCAGGTGTGACTTCATCAGCTAAACCAAACACAACACTTAATTTGATTTTGCAATTTGAATAACATGAGTTCTTGCTTTGCACAAGCAGAATAAAATCTGTGGATTACTTGCGCCTTTTGAGGTTTAAAGACTCCTATCCTTTCACATGCTAAGGCAAAAACTTCAAAGGAAGTTTCCTAAGTCATTATAGGAGAAATACTTCCATAAAAGGGCACTGAAGGTTTACAGTTAGCTCTATTAACTTCTTCAAAGATTACATGAAATGAAGCTTGGTCAGTTTCCTATTAACAAGCAATTTTTTCTAAAACTGCAACTCAAGATCCAGTAATGTAGGTTCAAGTCAGGCAAAAGCTCTTGCTGTTACAGTTCTAAACAATGTACTGCTCCCAAAAGCCTCAGAAAAACCCAGAGCTGGCTCACAGGGTTATAATTTCCTCAGGTCCTCTTCACAGTGGGAGGGGCAAGGAAAGAAAGGGACACAGGGATGTTTGTTTATATGTATATTTGTATGTTGATAAACTGTACAAAATAAAGCCTAAACCCCTTCACACATCAGGCATAAAAACTTCCAAGATGTCCTACACTCTACCTTCCTCCATTTTTACCTTACCTGAAAAGTTGTGGAGGGTGGTGGTCCCCCAACCCAGGAAATTTCTGCGCTCCTGTGGAGGGGCAAAGCCTAAGGCCAAAGAAATTGAAATACTCTCTGAAAAGGAAAGCCCTTGGGCGAGCTAGTGCCTTTTCTTTTGGTGATATGAAAAGTTTCTCCCAGCACGCTCTGTTTCTGTATGTTAATCTTATATATCCTATTGGCCAGTCCCCCTTGTTCCACCCCTGTGCCTGCACACGATTTGTCCTGTTGCTATACCCCACCCCCTGCCTTTTCCATATAAACCCTTGTTCCCTCTTACCTCGTAGAGTTCTTTGTCCCTGGACCCCTTTGCAGACAGAAGAATAAACTTCTCTGAAGAACCCCATATGGACTCCTGTCCCTTCTTCCGCATTGGCCCAAACCTCGCATCACGAAAGAGCAAAATCACTCCAGCTAAGGCCAGGTTGTGCCTGTGCAGCCAGGAGTGTCCTTTTCAAGACGCTTCTCGAGGACGGTCACAGCATCCTACCTTCTACGCCCGCCACGACAAGGGGCGCCCAATGTGCGTCCTCCTCTGTTGGGGGGAGGTCCTTGAAGAAGAGTCTCCCACAGCATCAGCTGCAGGACTTAAGTCACTCTTGGGCTGCCACTTCCCCAAGAAAAACCCCTCACGTTTTAGTGAAGGCTATCCAGGGGGTGACCAGGACTCTCTAAAGAAGATCTTTGAGGACTGGTCAACAGGCTGACCACCTGCCCAGTTTGGTTGACACAATAGGCATCGGCCCAAACAGAAAGTGTTAAGTTGAAGATCTGCAGAGGTCTTTTGTTTTTCATTCTCCTTTTGCTGCTGGGTGTGGAAGAGAAGCAGTGAGGATGGACAATAATTTGGCCTAAAGCCACCCAAAGCTCAGCTCTCCTCAAAGGGACTTTTACCACCAAGTTGCAGAAACCCTTGTGGTGGGAGACTTTAAGTTTTCTAAAGGAGCATGTAAAGAGGTTTGTTCATTGGATTTTTTTTTTTTCCAAATGTTCTTGACGATTCTGCTTGTTCTTTTGGGGATTCTGTGGGAGAAAAGTTATATACTGCTCAAGCAAGTGGGGATTTATCAGCGGCAAGATTTTTTCCTATGTTTCACTTAATTGTAAAATCAGTTGATCATTTGGGGAATGTTTCAGTTTGTTGTGTACCCCAGTTAAAAAACCCTTCCCCTTTCACCTCTCCCCATGCTCCTAAACCCTCCTCCCCACCTGAGGGGCGATCAGCAGGCAGGCGTTGCTATTCAGGACAGGGCTGCTATGGATTCCCCCCCCGATCTCCTCTCTACCCCGGCCAGGACAGCACTGGCCCCTCCCCTCAACCCCCTTCTCATGNTGTGCTGAATTAACTGGTAATTAAAATTGGATGCGGAGAAAAAGTAAACTTGCTTAAAAAACGACTGCTACTTCTGTTTTCTTCAGCCTCTTGCACCACCCAAGTTTTGCCTGCCTGCAGCTGAGTGCACCAGCAGTGAGTAGCAGAGCTGCAATAGCACTTCCCGGCTCCCCAGCCCTTTCTGGTCCCCATAGCATCGAGACCGGAAGTGGTAATGACAGCAACCGGAAGGAAGCCATCTTGGCTTCCACTGCCACCGGCCATCCCGCAGATTCCGGTTGCCCAAAAATGCGCCACGCCATAACACCATGCCCTCTGTCCTCCTCTGAAGATGAGAGCAGCGAATCCTCACTCTCTGATACTGGGACTGAGGATCGCTGGGCCAAAACACAGCAGGAAGCCACCCAACAGGGAGACTGGGAACTGGCCAATAAAATCTTGGCTTTCCCAATTGTGTTTAAGCGGGGGAGAAGGATAACAACACACAACACCTGTGAGCCCCTCCCCCACTGGGAATTAAAAGAACTTTGCAGGCGGCCAGAGAACATGGGTGGGGATCACATTTTTTCAAAAACTGTTTAGAAGCTACCTTCTCAGTGCACATACTGGTGCTGCATGATATAAAAAATATTATAAATTGCCTCTTTTCTCCAGTGGAATATATGCTATAGGAAAGGCATTGCAAGAAACATCTGAAAACATTGGTCGATAATTATTCAAAAGACATCAATCATCCCAATTTGACAACTGAACAGCTAGCTGGAGAAGCTAACTTTCAAAATCCCACTGACCAGGACTGAGACCTACCTGAGACCATGCTACACAATATTGCTACAGCTGCAAAGGCTCCTCACCCCAGATGATTCTGTCCCTACACAGAGTTTCACAAACATTAAACAGGGGATTGATGACAGCTTTATAAAATTCGTGGACAAGTTAAAAAACTGCACTCAGAAAACAAATTGGAAGTCCAGAGGGACACAAAGAAGTGTTAAATAAAATTGTCATTGCCAATGCCAATGCTGAGTGCAGGACAATTTTGAGGGCTCTCCCCCTAGACACTGAACCGTCTATAGACCAAATGATTGAAGCCTGCACATGATATATGTCAGCAGAGAACACTGTGGCACAAGCTGTTGGGATTCTGGAGCATTTGCAGTAGTGGCCTCCCAAGAAAGCACTGTTGCTTTAATTGCAGGGAACTCAGACACTTTTTAAAGGTCTGTCCCGAGAAGCCTTTTTTACAGGACTGTAACAGAAACCACCCCTGGCCTCAAAGACAGTCACAGTTCCAGCCACATCTGGGAAACACTCAGTGGAGTGTGGGACAGCCCCACACTACGACAATAAATGGGAAGCCGTACTGCCCCGTCCTGCCTGCCATTCCAGACCATCCAGAGCAGACAGATGGACAGCTGGAGATGCCATTGTCCCAGTCTCTGAAGACTCCACCACACATCATGGAGACCCAACACACAGAGCTGTAAAGGTAGGAACCTGGCATCACCTGGTAACTGCAATGTCCATTGACTTCACAGACAAATGCTTCCACAGAATATCAATGAGGAAATATGGGCCACAGGATGGTCCTTGGGACATTTTCATTTTGGGAGACACATTCCATGGACCAGACCAAATACATGTTATTCCAGAGGTGTGAACTGTGCATCCAGGAGAGGAAATCTTCATGCAGGTCTGCTGTATGGACCCTCCGTTTTACCTTCCCCTAGGGACACCAATTGCACAGGCATTTTTATTGCCATGGAGCTTCCCAGAGCAGGCTCCCCTCAATCCAACAATTATGTGGGTGCAGATTTGGGCTCAAACAAACCAATTGTAGAGTGGTCTGTTCTGTTGGGGGTAGAAGATATCTTGACCTGGGATGATGGACACTGGAGTGGATGTTACCATCATTGCCCGCTCCAAATGGCCATCAAACTGGGAACTGCCGCCTGTCGCGGGCGTGATTTCAGGGATCAGGGGTGTTGCGGTCTCATATAGAAGCAAGCGGAACATTATCAAAAAAGGTCTTGGGGGGAAAATGGCGACCACCCAGCCTTTTGTTGTGAGGGCTCCAATCACCTTATGGGGCAGGGACCTTTTGTCCCAATGGGGGGCTTCCATACACATCTCCAGTAGGGATTTATAATTGGGGCAACTGAAGAGTGCGCCAATCTTAGCACCCCTTGACTCACCTGAAAACAGGATCGTTTAGTGTGGATTGACCAGTGGCCCTTCTCTAAGGGAAAACTGTGCACCTTGGAAGCCCTCATGAAGGACCAGCTTGCCAAGGGCCACATAGCTGAAACCAAGAGCCCTTGGAACTCTCCTGTCTTTGTTCTAAAGAAACCAGGCAAGGACAGGTGGAAGCTCCTTCACGATCCCAGGAAAATCAATAAGACCATTGAGGACATGAGTCGCCTGCAGCCCGAGTTGCCCTCACCCTCTGTGTTGCCCCAGACTGGAAGCCTGCAGTCATCAAAATAAAAGACCGCTTCTTTAACATCCCTCTCCATCCCTGAGACACCTGCAGGTTTGTATTTTCTGTTCCTTTTCCCAACAGACAGGCCCCTCTTAAAAGGGGGCTGGTCCTTCCTCAGGGGATGAAAAACTCCCCGACCATATACCAGTGGTATCTAGCCCACATTCTGTCCTCCAAGAGAGGCCTGTTCCCTGAGGCTGTAACAGTCCATTATATGGACAATATCCTTACCTGTGCACCGGAGGCTTAGCTGGCTGTGATGCTTAACAAGACCATCAAAGCTGTTGAGGAGGCTGGACTCCAGATTAGCAAAGACAAGACACAATGCACCTGCCTCTGGACATACCTGGGACTCCAGATCTGGGAGTGAACTGTCGTGCCCCAACAGCTTACCACCAGGGGTGACCCAAGGATCCTGCAAGATTTACACCAACTCTGCGGATCCATCAACTGGGTATGTCCCCTGCTGGGGATAACGATGGAAGTCCTTGCTCCACTCTTCAATCCATGGCTGTGAGGACCTAGACTCACTGTGCACCCTCATGCCAGAGGCTTGGGAATCCATGGGCAAGGTCTAAGAGGCCCTGTCTTTGTGGCAGGCCCATCACTTTGAACCCAGCCTACCTTTCTGACTTATCATCCTAGGTAAGGCCCCTTGATTCCATGGTCCTATCTGTCAATGGGACACTACCCTAAGAGACCCACTGATAATTATTAAATGGGTTTTTACTCATAACTGACCTACAAAGACAATTACTACATCTGAAGAGATTATGGCAGATGTCATTAAAAAAGCCAGGGTTCGCTTCTTGCGGGGTGTGAGTTCACATGCATCTACTTCCCATTGGCAATGATTTGGCATCTGGAGGATTTGCTGCAGACCAACGAGAACCTCCAGTATAGCCTCAACAGTTACACAGGCCAAATTTTGATATACCCACCAAGTCGTAAGTTGTTTAATTTGGATTTTAATTTAGTCCCCAAACTATTACAAAGCCTCAGGGCTTTGACAGTTTTTACTGGTGGCTCAGGGTCATCCGAATAATGGTCTGGACGGATCCCAGGACACAGAAGTGGGAGTCTGACATCCAGGTGGTAGAGTGATCACTACGAATTGCGGAATTGGCAGCCGTCATTCAGAGCCTCTGAGAGATCTCATGAGCCATTTAATTAGGTCACTGATTTGGCTTACATTGCTGGTGTAACTATAAGGGCTGAACATTATTTTCTAAAAGAGGTCTCTAACCCAAATTTGTCTAAGTTTTCTAGATTAGTCTTATCTCCCACAAGAAGCAACCATATCATGTAATGCATGTGAGGTCACACACCAACCTCCCAGGCGCCATCATGGAGGGAAACAGGAGAGCAGACACATTGGCCATGACTGTAGAGTCTCCAAATATTCTGGACATCTTCACACAGGCAAAGTTGTCGCATGGGTTTTTCCATCAAAATGTACCCGCACTCATTCAACTGTGTAAACTTCCCAGAGACCAGGCAAGGGCAATTGAGGCCATTTGCCCAAATTACCAATTGTTGTGGTGCTTTGTGCTTTGTTCCTAGGTTTTCACTATTTCATAATTTGTACTTCTGTAATGGTTTCCCCCGGTTTTCCTCTATGTTCCCTAATTGGTTCAGTCCTTTGTATCCCCTGTTCTATTTCAGGATCCTGTCAATCCCTGGTTGCCAGCCCCTATTACTCCCATGTATGGACTTTTCCCTCCCCTGTTCTGGACCCTTCCCTGTCAATCCCCTCCGGGAGCCAATCCCTATCAGGCAAGTTCCCTGCACTCACCCTGCATGCGACTATCAGGTGACCTGCATGCTCCCCTATGTTCCCTCATTGGTTGTTGTTATGTATCTTTTTTGTTGCAACATTATAAAAACCCCCTTCCCTGAGACACTCCCTGAGGCTGCCTCCACCCTTTCCACCTGGAGTGCTGTGCTGGTCCCTGCTCCCTTCAATAAAGCTTCGTTCTGTTCTACGAGTGACTTTGTTGGATTCCATACCGACACCTCCTCCCTCATCGTTGCTGCACGCCTCGACACACCAACCAACCTGAAGGGTGCAGCGATTCCCCCTCGCTGGGCAGCCCTAGCTGCACCCGGGACTGCGCTGCTTTCCTGGGGCAGCCCACTCGTGACCGCCGTGTCCGAGGGCTAGCTGGGGACAGAAAAGGAATAAACGGACGTGGTGCATCAACCAATCTTACCAAATACCATCTATGGGTTCCGGGGTCAACCCCCGAGGCGTAAACAGCTGCCAACTTTGGCAATCCGATGTGACACACTTTCCATCTTTTGGAAAATCTAAAAGATATACAAGGGTCAGTAGACATGTTTTCTGGGGCACTGTTTGCATCGGCTCACAGAGTAAAAGGCCACCCACACCATCAAGCATTTTCTCCTCGCATTTGCCACCCTGGGAGTCCCCGAACAAATAAAAACTGACAACAGGTCTGCTTACACCTCCCACAGGTTGAAAGAGTTCTTCAACCAGTGGGGAATAAAACATACCACTGGTATACTTCATATACCCCCAGGTCAAAGCATCGTTGAAAGGGCCCTTAAACAGGTCCTTGATCTGCAGCAGGGAGGAACAGAGACCGTGACTCCTGTTGAGGGGCTCTGTAAGTTTCTCTATGTGATTAACTTTGTAGATTGTGCTGCTTCAGAGATGAACCCCCCCGTACTTTGGCACTTCTTAAATTTGGCCAGAGCTAAGCTCATAGAGAAGCTGTTGGTGCTCATCATGGACCCCGAGACATAACACATCTCAGGGCCTTTCCCTTTGATTATCTAGAGGAGGGGGTATGTGTTTCTAAACCATCTGACCCCAAATGGCTCCCAGGGAAATACATAAAACCATACCTAGGCCTGCAGACAGTAATAACATCTCTCCTAAGTTTAACATAGGTAAAAAGTCAAACCAGTTCAGCCTGGAGATAGAGATGGCTCAGACCACCTCCATGACAACAAACAATTCATCCTGTCACCCTGCTACAAAGAAAATAAAAGACTGCACAGGATGGTGCCACCTAACAAGACAAACAAGAAGCTGAACACAGTTTACAACTACTTCCTAGTTTACAAGCTGCACCCCCACCACCCCTCCCCCTCCCTTCTTCCTCCTTTCAAGCCTAGTCCAACTTCCTTATACCTTATACCCACTTCGCTTCCTCAGTTTTTTAATAAAGAAGGGGGAATGAAAGAGGAGGAGGGAAAAGAAGAAAGATTTTAAGGAACAACCCCTTCCGCCGACTTAATCAATTATCTTAACATATAACAGAAGTATCTGTTCCATGGAAACACAACCTAAGATGAAAACCACCTACCTCAGTGTTGTCCAGTACTGACCACCAGTTAAGAAAGGAGCCAACTACCTTGCCATGGTCTTCACCATCATCTGGATGCTAGAGCAGGCTCTTGCTGGATAATCCTGCAACCCAGCCAGAATGTGTGGGTCACCCTAGCGAAAACCCTAAATCAGGAAAACTTGTGCCTATCCATGGCCTCTGTCAATAACCTGCTATCCTCATGCCTGGTCGAGATTCCCCTCAAGCCCAAGGAGTTCCCCTTTGCAGGGAAGTGGACCAACCCAGTAGAAGCCTGGGATGAGTGGACAAAGATCTTCCTGCATGCACCACAGGAACCACAAGAATTGGATCTACTGGGGTCATCCAAGGCTGAGTATTTTGGAATCCATCCTTCTGGCTGAAAGTAGTGACCCCAACCAAAAAGATTATTAATTTGGCTAACTAGTGGAATTACACCGTGAAAACACTGTCCTACTCCTCCAACTCCTTTTATCGCAGAGTAGTCCCCCGGGGTGTGTTCCTCCTTTGCAGAGACCGGGCTTGGCAGGAATTCCCTCTCACATTAGAGAAGGTCCCTGCATCCTTGGCCAGCTTACTACCTTTACCCTAAGCATAACTCTATTACAAGATTGGAAGAAAACAAGCAAATTGTCACGCCAAAAATGATCACCCACAGAATGTGACAAAAATTGTGACTCTAAAGTTATCAACTGGCCAAGAAATAAGAGAATTGCTGTCTCAATATTTCTCCCATAGGTGGTCACTGCAAAATCTCTTGGTGAGCTTAATCACCTGGGTGTTGGCCTAGTAGGCAGGCCAATACAACATCAAAAGGTGCTCAGTGACCTCCTCAAAGATAAAGAAACGACCAGGCATGCAACCCTCTAAAACTAGGCAGCAATTGATTTCCTCCTTCTGGCCCACAGAAAAGGCTGTCAGGACTTTGAAGGCTTCTGCTGCTTCAATCTAGCTTCACATGCCGAATCAATATCCAAAAACGTCCAATAACAAAGAGAAGACGTCAAGCAGCTTCAGACTAAAAATGACCCTGAGTGGTCCCAAGAGCTTTTTGGACGTTTAAGACTCAAGGGCTGGATTGCTTCTGTGTTGAATAACATTGGGTTCTTTTAGTTATTTTCATTGTCTTACTTATGTTTTCATGGTTTTTATGTTGTTGTAAGAAAGCTGCTGAAGAAGAATTTTTAACAAATAAAGAAGAGGGAGCTGTGGAGGGTGTTGGGTTCAACCCAGGTGTTGGGGTTGAACAAGCCAAAGGCTTTTGCTTGCAGCCCTGGAAGCAAGTGCCCCATAGCAATAAACAAATCACCTTAGTTAGGGTGAGCAGGAGACTCACTCCCATCCATCCTCTAAGAGCTGTTATGCAAATATTGCTGGAATGTTCCATGTTTACCCAATTCAGTTGGTTTGAATTTGCTGCAGTAATTTGCATATTCCCAATCCTCACTCCTGATTGGTACCCTTCCCTCAAACTCAGTCCCTTAACCTACCTTGTATAAGTAACTGTTGCAGCCTGGCCCTCACCTTTTGTGGTTAACCCTACACAGTGCTCACCTCCTCTCCAGTTTATTTTGTAACATTAAAGTACTTTTTCTGGTAACCCAATTGTACTCATCTCTTCTCTTATTTATTTTGCTGAATCGGGGCTTTCACCCTGAAATCCTTAGGTAGCTCCCATCCACAATCCAGGCCTGGGCAAGCTACAAGTGGTGCCTGGAACAGGGACCCCTGATAGGCAGGGGACTTGTTGGGGTTCACCGTGAGAGTCCCTCAAGCCATGTAGGCCAAATCCTTCTCTATTTGGGACCATCCACACCAGGCCTGGCAAGCAGCCAAAGACGCAGCTTCGGTGGCTTGGGTGCTCAGAGGGGAGCAGCCCAAGCATCAGGGAGTAGTTGAGCCCCACAGAGACCCATGGACAAGGATGAAGAAGACCACCTGCAAGGCAGGTAAGAGAAGGGGGACATCTCACCATAACTCAGCCCACAACAGCTCTTGCTCAGTAAAGGAACCTTCATTGAGAAGGTCTGAGTGTGGACACAATGGGAGGACAGATGCCCATAGTTGAAAGAGATGTATATAGACAGCTAAAATTTAAGTTGGCGACCCAGGGAAGAAAATTCCAAAAATAAAAATTAAAGAATATAATTAAATGGGCATTTAAATCTTTCTCTAATGCTACTGTGTCTGACTTTACATCAGTGACCTTCTGGGACTCGGAAGGCACTAAATTGTATGATTCTGCCACCAAAAGGAACAGCGGAATATTGTGCTTGCTCTCCTTTCTGTACACATGTTAACACCACATGACTTGTGCTATTTGATGACCTCATTATTATCCCCAGCAGAATATTCTCTATGGGAGTTGGGGTGGAAGCATCTCCTAAATCAACTTATAAGAGACTATACAAGAGTTCGGGCAAGAGCGGCATTAACCATAAAAAACTTGGCGAGGGAGGGGGCTCACACAGAGCCACACCAACAACCAGACCTTCCTAGACTCATCCTCAACAATATCAAACACAAGGCTAGAAAGGCCTTGCTGCAAGTCCTGGACAAGAGTAAACCAGATTTGGACTTTGCAGATATCAGACAATGGCCAAATAAGCCATATATAAAGTTTTTGGACGGATTAGAGCTGGCATTAGACAAACAGATCATCCTAGACAGACCAAGGTAGAAATTGTTAAAGCAACTGGTGGAGGCAAATGCTAATCCAGAGTGGAAAAAGGCATTGCGTGTACTCCCACTGGAACCCAAGCCAACCATTGCTCAGACGGTGGATGTATGCAATCATCTAGCCTCCCCAGAGCACACTGCCATTCTCCAAGCTCAGGTTTTAGTCAAGGCATTAACATCTTTCCAACAAAACACTAAAAAGCAACAAGAACAAAACCAGAAAACCTGCCACAATTTTGCTAGAGACTGTAAAAAACTAAATTCAAAGCCGTTTCAGAGGTACTATGGGTGCAATGGGCATTGCCATAAGTCTAAGAGATTGTGTCAAGTGCAGGGATGCAGTTGTCAGCAGTCGGGAAACTACCAGCAGAGTGTAGGACAGCGGCAAATAATGACACAAGCAATCCTGTTGCCCATACTGGAGATCATAGACAACTAGCAGGTCCACACCTGCAGCATCTCCTCTCTGACCTCCCTGCCACAATGCCCCCAGGCACTTGTCTGGAGATATCAACTGCCCAGTCAGTAATCCTCACAGACTTTGCACATCACACCATTTCAACAGGATAGTTGGGCCCAGAATGATGGCCACGTGAGATTTTAATCATGTGAATAGGTAGAGCCAAAGCCATAGGGTTTCATGTTATACCAACAGCATTGTTGGTGGCATTGACTCAAG
>VYXF01010566.1:5502-19592 GCA_013397295.1 Polioptila caerulea
GTTTGGAATTGAAACAGCAGCTCTTGCAGGGCTTTTTTATTTTTTTTTTTATCACTCAAATCCGTGTCATCCCTTGGATTATTCACATGGCTGTTTTGTTTGGTCGGTTCTGCAGCCTAATACAATAATTATTGCTGAAAATGAGATTGATTGGACTCCCAGGATGCGACAGGTCAGCACCAGATGTATTTTTGGAGTCCTTTTTAATAGAGCTGGGGAGGGTTTTTTGAGGCCATGCTCTCTAGGGACTGCAAAGGAAAATTCGAGCTGCTTCCTCCCCTTCTGTCTTTGTATTTTGCTGACTTGATACCCTCAATTCTAATAAAAAACATCATATATATATAGATATTTTATATATAGGTAGATATTTTCAAAGTCAGACTCTGCAGGGGGAGTTCAGCTCCAGTTTAAAGCAGCAAGAACAGCAGTGTTTAAAGTCGTTTAATTCAAAAGCAACAACCAACAAAACGACCCAAGTTCTGTACTTGTGTAAGTCAAAAATTGTGTAAATTGTATGCCAAAAATACATCTGTTAAAGCATTTACACAGAGATGTTAAATAAGGAAGAACTCTCAAAGGAAAACAATTTTATCTCAGCTGAAAAGCTGCTAAATGGGACGAACTTCTGCCTCACATTTACCTTTTTTCTGATGAAGGCCCCAAATGGTTCCATTTTCCCCTAGAAATGTGACATTAGAAATAAAACCTTTCTGCAAAGACAGGGCAGCCACACATCCACGAGGATTCTCCAAAGTCCCTGGGCAGGCGAACGCTGACACAAAATTGTCCCAGCCATGGGTGGGCGAGCCCCAAAGCCTCTCCAGGCTGGGTTTAATTGTCCTGTCACTCGGATTTAGGCCAGGCTTTGGCTGAGACAACTCCCTGCTCTTTTGCTCCATTTGGTTAATGCTTCCCATCATTCTCCAAATGCTCTGCTGGGTTTTTCCACCCCAGCTAAATCAACCACGAGCACACCCACACCAGACAGAAACACGGATTTATTTCAAGAACCCCGTGGCAGAGAGGGAGCAACGCTGCTTTATTTACAGGACAGCCATGAGATTTCCTTCATCCTGGGTTGGTTCTTTTTTTCCTTAATCCTGGAGGGGTTTGTTTTTTTTTTTCCCTAGGGTTTATTGTTCCCATTGCTTTTCCAGATTGATTCCTGGTGCAAGGAGAACAGCTACGTGATAGCTGGATATTACCAGGCGAACGAACGCGTGAAAGATGCCAGGTGTGTTGGGCCAATATTTCCTTCTGTTTGCTCTTTTAGCTCGTACCTTGGACTCTGCCAGCAGCAATCATCCCCATAAATCAGGCGTGTGTGATTCCCTCTGACAACTGTCAGCTGCTTCCACATTGTCTCCGGGGGGCTGCGGGATGTGGCCTTTGGTCAGGTGCAGAAAGTCCAGGCTTTGCAGAATCCCTCCTCTCCTCCCGTGGCTGCTATAAAAGGCCACTCTTTGAACCAGTGCCAGCTTCTTGAATTGCAGTTGTCAGGGAAAAAGCCAAAATCTGCAGCGGGTTTGCTCGTGCAGCATGGATCCTGGAAAGTCTGACAGCTCCCAGGATCTTCTGGAAAGTCAGGGGTGACCTGATTCTTTCTAAATTTCTTAATCATCGCTGAGTTTTTTCAAAGCGGTTTTTTACGTGGTGGAGAAGTGGAAGATGATGTCAGTCAGGCAGTGATATCTCTTATTTATCACTTCTTTTCCTCAGGATTAGTCATTTTTTTCCCCACTGGCTGACTCAGATTACTCACCAAACAATGAGGGACCTTCCTGTGGAGCCACAGTTTAATTTTAGATCTGTGGATTCCATGATTTCTCTTCTATCTATTGGACAAATCCAGGATTTGGATTAATTAGAATAAGAGGAACTTATTTAAAGTATTATGCCCCATCCCTGGAAGTGTCCCAGGCTGGATGGGACTTGGAGTGGATGGGATAGTGGAAGGTGTCCCACCCATGGCAGGGGATGGAATGAGGGGATCTTTAAGGTCTCTCCCAACCCAAACCATTCCATGATGATCTGATTCCAATTATTTGTTCATGTACATCCAAACTCAATTATGTTTTTTAAGGAACACTTGTGACTCTAAGGTATCTAACAGGGACAAAAGCATTATTTGTCCTTCCTTATAAACCTGCTGGACACATTTTAAAGAAGTTACAGTTTGTTCTCTTTGAGGTTTGAAAGGATCACAGGCTTGATGGTTTTTTAAAACTTCAGTTTGATTTCTGAAGATAACTGGCACCACACAGAGATTGTCATTGGCACCACATTAATGGCACCACACAGAGATTGTCACCTTCAAAACGTGGTAAAGGTTTTCAAAGGTTATCTGATTTTGGACAAGGTTTTAGTGCAGACTGGGGAGAAAACTCAGTTTCTTTTTGAAATACCTGCCAGGGCAGAGTCTTTGGTCTGGGGGAAGGAGACAGGAGGCTACAAAATGTTGATTCTATGTCATTCCAAAGCCATTCCTAAAGCCAGCTGAGCTGCAGTTCTGGTGCTGCAGAGCCTTCTATCAGCTGTGGCATCAGCTCCTTTATCTTGTTCCTGTTTGCAAGCACCCAGAGTCACTCTGTCATCTCCCTGAGCTCATTTCCTGCTGCTTTCAGCTGAAACTCGTGGCTCCCATCACTCAGTTCCTTTTCCCTTCTGCTCCAGCCCAAACCAGGTTGCAGAGAAAGTGGCCTCCCGGATTGCCGAGGGTTTCACGGACACTGCGCTCATCATGGTAAAGAACTTCCTTCCCCTCACCCGCCCTGTGTGTTCTGACCCTGCTGCTGGCCCAGGGAAATGCTCTTCTCTGGCTCCTTTCATGAGGAATTCAGTTTCTCCTCCCCTCCTAAACGCTCTGGGGAGGAGATGCACTGAGCAGTGAAATACAAAGTGAATCCTCAGAGAGACTGTGGTGAGCTCTCTGCCACCTCAGAGGAACTGGAAGCCTTCTCTACGTGTTCAGGCAGCAATTTCTGGCTCCAGCTCTCCTCATGCAACTTAAATTCTTACATTTAATGTCACAGACAGGGCTTTGCCTCCTCACTGCTGTGACAAAGGACATTGGCAGCTTCAGTGTGGCATCTTGAGGGTGAAACAGTGGATGGGTGTCAAATGCCCTGTTTTTACAAACTGATTTCGGGTTTATTTCATCTCTGGGGGTGCTGAGCTGGTGTTTCTGTGTCCTCCCAGGTTGACAACACCAAGTTCACCATGGAGTGTGTGGAGCCTGCCATCCACGTGTACGAGCTGCACGAGAACAAGTGGAGGTGCAAGGACCCTCACGTGTGAGTGCACTGGGAACACAGTGTCAAAATTTTAATGAAATGTCTTGTATGAATGTATGTGATCACTCAGAGTCCATCCACGAAAACACACAACTCCTCAAACAGAATAATCAGTTAGGCCACCAAAGATAGCAGCTTTGAACCAAAGGTAATACTTTGCAGGATTTGCAGCAGCTTTTAGGGGAAATTAACTGGATCAGATCCACCCTAGGGATCATCAGTGATGAATTTACTCCACTTTTTGACCTCTCATAGGAGACTGTGACATCACATCTCTGAGATCCCTAACACCTGAAGCTCAGGAGGCTCTTGAAAAGATCACTAAAGCCCTTCAAAAGAGACAAGCTCTTCCATGTATACCATCATTACCCTTTTTTCTTGGGGTGTTAGGAGAAAACATGCAGCTGTATGGTCTCATCTTTCAGTGGGACACTTCTAAAAAGATTCTTTGCTGATAATAGAATAGATTCTTTTGCCTTACAGACCCCCAAAAACAATATTCACAAAAATGATTCAGGGAAAAACTGGTTGTCTGTGTGAGGACACCGCAGCGTGGCTTAAATTCCCGGAGTTTTTTGTGGTGATTCCAACTGATGCCTGGTTTTTTGGGGATTTTTTTTTTTTTTTTTTTCCATCCTAGTGACTTCTGTGAAGATTGGACCGAAGCCCAGCGCATCGCTGCCTCCCTCCTGGACAGCAAGTCCTACGAGACCCTGGTGGATTTTGATAATCACCTGGATGACATCCGCAACGACTGGACAAACCCCGAGATCAACAAAGCTGTGCTGCACCTGTGCTAGGAGGGACCCTCCTGACTAATCCATGGGCATTCCCACTCTGTACTGAAGAGAGAAAAATGCTATTTTTGAATGTAAATAGAATTAATATTCAGTACCTGGTGTGGAAAGCTGACTGATTAAAGAGGAGTGGCCTGTCCTGGAGGTGCTGTGTCCGTAAAGCCACGGAATGTTGGTGGTGACATTCCCTGGAAGAGCTGCCAGCTGTCCTTGTGGACACCATCCCACTTGTAGTGAATGTTGCTATTCCTTGGAAACCAGAACTGCTTCTGCTTGGCCCCCACTGTTCCTATTCCAAATTTTTGACTTCAGCTTTTCTAATCTTTAGAGCGGTTACTTTTTAACGATTTCTGGAAATACCTTTCAAAAAAAAAAAAGAATCAATCCTGTCCTCAGATGAGAGGTTTTAAGGGCAAGTAGATCAAATGGGAGGTGAATGGTTTCTTCTGGCCTGGGTTGGAATTGTAACTCTCTTGGCACAGTAAAATGCAAACTGCTGAGGATGTTCCATGCTCATGTGTCACCTGTTTTGCAGTGCTTTAGCATGACAGAGAGTTTTAAAGCAGTGTTCCCAAATAATCTGGTGATTCCTGCTCTCCATGGGCTTGGCAAGCACAGTTACTGCTTGAATGTGTTAAACCCACAGTAAATGATTTATAAAAAGGACTGGAAGCACACTACTGAGTTTGAATCTGCAGCTGGAATCTACAGTAATGAAATACTTTATTGATTTTGTGCTTTTTTTGGGGGGGGATTAATCAGCAGATCTCATTTTCCACATTATCCAAGTACATGGAATCGGGGAGCCTGGATACAGCAGTTCAGTCTGCCTTGTCTTTCCCATTAATATTTATTTCCAAGGAGAAGTTTCCTGGACAATGCAGCTTTATACCAGCCTAGAAGAGCTCTTTGTAAGCCCTTGTTGCCTCACTCCTCGTGGTTCCTTGCCCAACTGTACTTAAGCACAGCCTCAACCTGCAGCAATTCCTCCAGATTTCCTTCTCTTCCTGCCCAGAAATGCTGTTGCAAGGAAGATACAAATATCCACCAAATGTCTGCCTGTCTCCAATCTTAGTGTTAAAGGGAGAGTTTGGATTGGAAGGGACTTAAAGATCATCTCATTCCATGGCAGGGACACCTTCCCCATGACCAGGTTGCTCCAAGCCCCATCCAACCTGGGCTTTTTTCAAAAGGGAATTTTCAGAACCTCTCAATTTTGACTCAACAAGCCCAAGTTTTACTCCTGGTCTTGGAGAGGGATGGGGCAAGGCTGAAATCCCATCTGCAGCAGGGAAGGGACCCTGGGTGCCCCCAGGCTGTGGAGTTCCCTCCAGGTGAGATTCCACAGGGTCATGAGGTGAGGTCGGAGGGAGGAGAGGAAGCTTTGGACACTTTGGGTTTTATCTCCCTGCTGTGCACGAGTGAGGTGTGATTACCAAAGAGATTGGCACCAAGTCAAGAACCTTCCCTAGGCTGAGTCAGGCTTGCAGGAGAGGGAAATGTTTTCACTTGTTGACTGAAAACATGAATTTAACTCCCCAAACCAGTGAGATAACACATTCCAGTGGCTGCTCCACTCCATATCTGTAGGAAAAGATATCCTGGGAGCAGAATGCAAAGCACCCAGGCTGCAGGAAGAGGACTTGGTACAAACACCCAGTGAAATCCAAGGCATTGTTCCAGAGGCAGATCATTATCTTAGCCAGATTCCTCCTGTGGGGTTGTCAGAAGGAGCTGCTGGGGGAATGTGTTTCTTGTTCTTTGTAACAGCATCTCCTAATCAAGCTTTGATCGTAAATATGCAAATTCAGGCTAATCCTGCTCCCCCTGTTAGGCAGAGTTTGTCTCCTCAGTGTGTAACCTGCTGGAATATTCCCTGTGACTAACCCGGGACACGCTGCTGGAAGGGGAGCAGCTTTCAGTGCTTTGTCTTCCCCTTTCTTTAATCTTCCCTTTGCTTTCAAATGAGGATTTTTTACTGCCAGCAGAAGCCCAGGCTGGCTTTAAGCAAAGAGGACGAACCTGCAGATCTTATCTCCCCTGGCCTATTTGCATTGAAGGCTGGACAAAAGCAGCAATTCCATAAATCCAGGCAGCCACCGTGGCTCTCCTGAAAGAATGAGGAAGCTGCAGGGCTCAGGGCAGGCTGTGTTCCCCTTTCCTGCTGATGTGCCCAGAGCAAATGCTGCTTTCCTGGCTGGTTGATCCGCTGGATTCAGCACAGGAATTCAAGGTAATTCCTTTTAAAACTTCAGGGGGAGGAAATCTTGGGGAAGGCATCTCTTGCTGAAGCCCTCATGAGAGCTGGGAAGGCAGCACAGGGAATGTGTGTGTCCTACTCTTTTTTGGTTTGCTAGCAATTAATGACTTTGAGGACTAACTTTTTTCCTCCCTATTCACCAGAATTTGGAGATTTGGTATTTGCCTGCCCAGATGTTTTAACTCCCAACTTTTAAACTCATCCACACAACCTGAAGCACTTGGAAAACAATCCCTGAATGGTTTGTGTGGGAAGAGATCTTAAAATCATCCCATTCACCTCCTGCCATGGGCAGTGACACCCTCCACTATTCCAAGGTGCCCCAAGCCCTGTCCAGCCTGGCCTTGGGCACTGCCAGGGATCCAGGGGCAGCCACAGCTGCTCTGGGTACCCTGTGCCAGGGCCTCAGCTCTCTCCCAGGGAACAATTCCTTCCCAAAATCCCATCTAAATCCACTCTTTGGCAGTGGGAAGCCATTCCCTGTGTCCTGTCCCTCCATCCCTTGTCCCCAGTCCCTCTCCAGCTCTCCTGGAGCCCCTCCAGGCCCTGCCAGGGGCTCTGCGCTCTCCCTGGAGCCTTCTCTTCCCCAGGTGAGCACCCCCAGCTCTCCCAGCCTATGGGATTCTCTTTTCCCCACTCAACCCGATTTTTCAGAACAGTGACAAACATCCCCACAGACAGATGGGTGGCAGGAGCCACAGAATCCCTGCTCAGCTGTTCCTGGGGCCCTCACAAGAGCTCCCTGTTCCCAGGGAATGCCAGGTCCCACATTCTCCCTGAGCTCATCACTCCGTGCGTGCATACGAGGATTTGGGGACGTTTTTTCCCCATCCAGCAAGCGAAGCAGCCTGCTGCTGGCATTTTCCCTCTTCCCATCTGCTCCTGGGATGTTCCCTCCCCGAGGAAAGCGAGCAGAGATGTAACAGCTCCAGCTCTTGGCGCCGATGCGGGAGCAGGTGAGCGGTTCAGAGCTCACCCGGCACAGCTGGAGCCAGGGGCAGACAGATGTGCAGAGCCCACCCCGGCCGTGAGGGGCGGCCCCCTGCCCCCAAGAACTCCTTCTGCGAGCGGCAGGCGAGCAGAGGTGGCAGTGACAGATGCAGGAAGCAATGCCGGGTCTCTCTGCTCCCTGGCTCCGGGCCTAATCGCTGCACTCCGCGATGTGGGAAGCGTCTGGAGATGCCGCTGGAGGAGGGCACTGCCAGGGAGAGCCGGGATAATGCTAATGGAGGAGGCTGTTAGTGGGGTGGGCTTGCGGCTGAGTGCAGCCTGGAAAATGGCCTCGAGGGGAAATGTGCTCGATTTGTGAGCTCTGCTTCTCGTTTGGGTGGAATTCAGCTCCTGGAGCCGAGCTGGGGCACCCACACGAGCTGGTCCCCGTTGGGCTGCTCCCCTCTCATCCTGCCCAGGCTCTGCCATTCCCAGCTGGACTTAAACACCTCCACACATCCCAGTCCTGCACTACAACCCCGTCCTTGCTTCCCCCAGCGCCCTGACCCAGCCCTCCCGCAGCCGGCAGCGCTTTCTGTGTGCCCAAGGATCCGCTGAGGACTTTATCGATTTCCCTTCTTTTTTTTTTTTTTTTTCACTGTCGCTTTTAGACCACATTTTCACCCAGCCTTCTCCTCCGAAAGTACACCCCAGCTGCATCCCTTGCTTTTTGTTTCCCGAGGAAGGCAGCAGAGGCAGATTCGGAGAGGACGGACACGGGGGGCTGGCAGGGGGGACAGCGCTCCTGCGTGTGGCACTTCCAGCCTGCCGGAGCTGGGATGAGGGAAGCAGGGAATTCTGCTCTTAGAAATACCCGGTAGGTGGGCTGGGGGTGAGGGGTCACTCCGTGAGTGCTTCCAGGCAGCTCAGCGCTTTAGCGGGATGCGGGCAGGATCCGTGCCAGGCATGGCCCGCTCTGCGCACGGCCAGCCCGCCAAGGCCGAGGGAAACGCCGCAGCCCTTCCTAGAAATGCACCCTGGAGCTTAAGAGATGGACCTAATTGAAAAACTCTATCGAGGTTGTAGCTGCAGGGGATAAAAGGGAAAGCTGGGCCCAGATTAACCTGGAGCTCAGCGAGCCGGGAAGCGCGGCAGCCGTGGCCAGGTCCCTAAGCCACTTTTCCCGGCCGTGGCCTCCCGGCTGAATCCATGCCGGGAGAGAGGTGCTGTGTTCTGGATGCAGGTCTGTGCCTCAGGTACGTGCTCGCTCCCCGCTTGGCTCCCGACCCCCGCCGCTCCCGCCTCATCCCGCCGGATTTTCTCCGGGGGTGCTTCCAGCCCACGCGGTTCCTGCCGCTCCTGCCAAGAGCCCGTGCTTGGGGAACGCTGGAGCTGCTCCAGTTCCCCCGGAGCCTGCATCTTCAGCTGCCTCCTCGTGACATCCTCCTCCCTCCCCACGCCTGGCATCCCCTCCGGGTGCCAGCCCGGGATGACTCTGGATCTCCGGGAAGGAGTTTCTTCTCCGCTCCCAGCACAGGTTGCCACTTCCAGCTCCCACAAGCCCTGCAGCCCCTTTCTGGGACAGCTCCAGAGCCAGGCTGGGAGCAGCCCTTTCCCCTGCTCGGGCCAGAAGGGACGGGGGCAGGAGGGGACAGGTGGCCTGGTTGCTCCGTTAGCACGGAGCCAGGGTGACGTGGCACCTGCGTTAGCAGACCCTGGCACTCTGTGACCCAGAAAGCCGCTTCCTCCTCCTCCCTGCTGAGAGGGGAGCCCAGCTGGTGTTTGCAGGAGCAGCTCCTGAAGGGAGCCAGCACGGCCGCTCCGGGCTCCCCGGCCAAAGCTTTTCTTGTGGCCAGTGTTTGCACAACACGTCCCTTGTCCCTGCGGTTCCTCTGGCGCCTGGGAAGCATCAGCGCTCCCTGCCCTTCCCCCGAAGGGAATTTGGGAGGCTGCCCTCCATCCTCACCCCCCACCAGGGCTTCAGCCCCGGAGCAGGATGGAGCAGGAGGGCTGGGAAGCACCGCGAGAGGAGCAGCCCGGCTACCAAAGGGACACAGCCGGGACTGGAAACCAGCCAGTGACCACCTCAGGGGACAGCCAGGTGCTGGCCAGCTCTGCAAGGACAATCGTCCCCCAGGGAGTGAAGGTAGCTCCATACTCACCCACCCCCTGAGCCCATCCTCTTCCTCCCCTGGCCAGCTGGCTCTTGGTGGGCTTTGGCCACTTGCCCTGACGTGATGCTCAGCAAGTCGCAGCTCAGAGCCTTGTGACAGCAATCAGGAGCTCCTGGAAGGGATGTGACCCTGGAAAGGGGGTGCTGAGCTCTCTGGGCTGCTCCTGTTCCTGGCACTCAGCTCTCCCTGACCCTGCTCACCCAGCAGTGACCAGGGCCCCACACCAGAGGGGCTCCAGGCCACTCCCAGTCACCTCGAGGCAGAAAACCCCCACTTTTTAAACCTTCACAAAGGTTTTTGCTTTGCTCGCCCGCCCTGGGGAGGACAAGAAGGGCTGTTCGACGCTGTGTTTGTGCCTATCAGGTGTCAGCAGAGCAGCTGGAGCTGTGCTGCACCCACAGAACTAACCACAGGTATTTTAGCAGCCTGGTGTTTATGTTTCCCACCCCTGCTGCAGCAAGACAATCACTTTCTGTCACCATTGTAGCAACAACTGCTGCTCCAGACCAGGCTAATTCCAGCCCTTGTGGGTTTGGGGCTGTTTGTTCTCACCCAACAGCAGCAAACCGGTAGTTTTGGAGACAGGCAGTAAAATAAATCATGGTGGAGGCAGGATTTGTGCTGCTCTGACTGGATTTGTGCTGCCAGGGAGCGATCCCTGGCTCCATGGGATGCTGCGTGCTCTGAGTTTGGGATGGGATCTTGAAAGATGAAGTTTGCCAGGCTCTGGTTCAGGACTTGTCTCTAACTCTTAGGCTTTGCAGCTGAACAGGGGAAAAAAATCCACATAAACCAATTAATTTGTCTTTTTTTTCTGGGAAGAAAAACAGGAGCTGTGGGTTGCAAATGTTTCTGCCCAGGATTGTGCTTGCCTGTACCCTGTGCCACCCTCCCTGCTCCTGGAGCTTTGCAATCACTCAGTTATTTGACAAATCAGAGGAGTCAGATCGGGCAGGAAATCAGCTCTGCCCAGATTTCTGATTTTCATCAGACATGGCAGGACCAAACCAGCAGAAAGTGGAGCAAAACCACCCGTTCCCTCTCCCTGCTGCCCTTCACGCCCATTCCAGCCGGGCTTGGCAGGGCTCTGACCCCACCGGAGACCTCCCAAACTCCTGGCATCAATTCTCTCCCGATCCCTGGGTGAAGTTCCAAGTTTCCCTTCCCTCCCCTTCCATTCGCTCCCTCCCGCAGCCGGGGGGTGTTTAATGTGCGGCCGGCGTTCCCTGCAGGCCGGCGCCCTGGATTTGAACCGCTGCTTTTCAGCTCCGGCTGAAAGGAGCCGGCGCGGGGCCTCGCCTCTTAATTGCGGAGGAGGGGGAACATGGAAAAGCCTCTGGCTGCTGCTAATGCAGGCGAAGGCGGCTGCTCCGGAGGCACAGCCTTCTCCCGGGCATCCTCCCAGCGGGGTGGGACCCGAGCCGGAGCGCTCATCCTGGGAATGGTGAGGAACCCGCTGCCAGGCTGGGTTTGGGGCTGGGAAGGGGAAAAAAATCCTTCCTGGAAGCTGGCGGAGGTGGAAGTGCTCCCAGAGGTTGATGTCTGTTGACATCAGGACCTCAGGGTCTTGGGTGTAGGCACTCACTGGCCCTTTGCGGGCGCTTGGTAGCCCTCAGGCTGCTTGTAGGGATGTGGGATGCCCGGGGGCTTTGCCGGCAGCCCAGGGCACTCCTTCCTCTCTGTCTCTCAGCTCTGGACTGGCTTGTGCAGCGGGGTGAGAGTAAAAGCAGCGTTTCCTCATCCCCCAAGGGCTCTGCTGGGCATGGATGGGGTTGGAGTGGGGGCTGGATGGGAGGAGCCGGGGCTCCGCTAACCTGATTAACCAGGTTCCCAACCAACCTCGCCAAACCCCGAGCCGGCCGGCTGCCACCTCCTGAGGGGAACCCCCCTGCCAGCCTCCGGCACCCAGCAGCAGCCGGGGGCGGTGGGAGGTGGGATGCGACCGCGGGCATCGCCCCTCCGGGCACCGGGTAAGTGCCACCCGCTCGGAGCCCCGGCTTTGTCCCTTTTATCCCCTTCCCAGTGCGCCCTCTGAGTGTCCCCCCTGCCCGGGCAGCTCGGTCCCCGCTCCAGTGACGCCTGCGATGAGTGTCTGGGGGTTTTTGGAGCGTGAACTCGTCGGGATGCAAACATTTCTTTGGCCTGGTGCTGGCACACGGGAACGAAGTGGGAACCCCCAGCAGCGAGCACCAGGAATGCCGCTGGAATGCTCCCAGTGGGAATTTTCTGCCTAAATTCTGCAGCTGGAATCTGGCCCTTAGCCATGGGGAGGGGGCTGATGTGTCCCGCAAGGGTTTGGCCACAGGGGGTGATCCCAGAGGATCAGATCCCAGAGGATCAGATCCCAGAGGAGACCCTCTGTGCACAGAGCTGGGTGTCCCCAGCATGACCCCACTCTGTGCCTAAGCGGTGTGAGCCACCAGCAGGTGCCAAAACCCACAGGATTTGCCTCAAAACAGATTCCTTGATATTTGGGCAGCCTCCAGGAGAGCTGCCAAGTGAGGTCCTGGGGAGGACTCCACTCCCCAGCCCTGGGGGTGTGTGGGTGTGTGTCACAGCTCAGGCTGCACCTGAGGAATTGATAAAAATACAAAACTAAAAGCAGAAATAGCAAATTTTCACTTCCCCTTGCTGGCTGCTGCCGACCCACCTCAGGGCTTCTTGGAAAGGCAGAGGTCAGGCAGGAGGAGCTGAGGCTTTCCTTGGCTCTCTGTGTGGCCCAGAGCTTGGAAGAGCCAATATGAGTCACTGACCCTCATCCCAAGAAGCTTTTCCCAGCAGCTGTGGGAGGAGGGGTGAAGATTTCCCCATAAAGGAACTTTTTTCGCAGAAAAATTTTCAGCGTCTTGGAAAAATGATGTCCCACAGTGGGAATCATCCATCCAAAAGCTCTCAGGACATCAGGGATGCCCAGGAGGAGCAGGATGATGTGAATTCCAGCAGTGCATCCTGGCAGCTGCTCCTGCTCAGCCCGAGGGAGGCAGCCCTGGGAGCATCCCTCTGCTTCCCGTGTGTGGACTCGGGGTTTTCTCTGCAAGAACCTGCCCAAAACCAACCCAATTCCTCCTTCTCACAACCTTCTCATCCTGAAATATCTTCAGCCCAGACCCCAGGAGTGGAGAAGCTGGGATGGGACCCCTCACCCAGCAACAGGCTCCTTCTCCACCCTCCCAAAAAGTTCTTCCTAAACCTCATCGGGCCAGATTGAGTCACTGAAGTGCCGTGACATCACTCGTGGTTTTGCGAGCGAGCAGCCGCGTTTCCTGTGGTGCCCGGGCTCCTGTAGACGCAGACACGCACGGAGAGATGTGAGCTTTGAGCTCCTGCTCCTTCCTCCCTCCCAGGATCGCTTCCCCCAACCCTCACCTCTCTTCCCCAGCGCCAGCGGCGAGGGCCGGCGGCGGAGCTGGAGAGCTGGATCCCGCTGAGAGGATGAAAACATGGGGCTCAAGTTATCCTGCCTGAAAGGTGAGTTTGGGATGGGATGGGATGGGATGGGGGGTTGGGCTGTTGCTGCTCTCTGAAGAGGGATGGTTGTACCCAGAGGAGATTTAGGTTTGGGTGGGATTGGTGGAGTTTGGGAATGTGGTGGAATTTCTCAAGTCCCACGGGTGACCTGTTGCACCTGGATCAGCCCAAAGAGGATTTTCCCGCCCTTATTTGCCTTTCCTGTGCTTGTCCTACACCCTTTGCTGTGGAGAATCCATGGGTTAAGGGCAGCCCTCAAGAAATCAGCAGGGTTTCCTTGGAGGCAGGAAAGGGCTGCTCAGGGACACGTGGATGGGATGCAGAACCAGGGTCCTGGCTCCCGACCTTCAGGCTGAACCCAAGCATCCCTCACTGCTCCACTCCCCCCCAGGGATACTCCAAGCAGGAGCTTCTTCCCCAACTTTAATTTTCCTAATGGGTTTAGGCTGTGAATGGCGTCAGGGACGTCTGCACGGGGGCAAAGTGGGAGCTTTTAGTGCTGCTGGCCTGGCAGGGCCAAGGCTGGATATCGCATCTCCCATTAGCTCTGCATCCCTCTGACTCCTGGTAATCGTCCTTGGGGTCGTTAGAGATGGAACTTAATGAGGATCCCTCTCTAGGGTGCAGGGTTGCCTCTTCCCTGGCTTTCCCCAAGCCCAGCTTCTGCGGGATTCTGGTTGTGATGGGCACAGATTTGGATGCATCACCCAAAAATGAGCTCTGCCCCCTCTTTACATCAGGGATGTTGAGAGGGAGTGGCTGGGGAGGTTTGGAGTTTCACAACCCCCCCTGTCCAACAAGGGATAACTGAAAAGGGGAAACAAGCAGCCAGGGAATCCCAATCCTGCCCCAAATCCAGGACAGAGCCCCCAAATATTCCCCCATGCCTCTAGACCCCTCTGATGAGCTTGGAGTCTGGAATAAAAGAAAAGACCCTCCCCCTTTTCCAGCTCCCTTACATAAGGCAGGGCTTTATCCTTAATTAAAAAGAGATTAAAAATATCAGTGTCTGTCCCCTCCGGGCATTTTCCTGCTTGGGAAGAGCTGAAACCTCCCTGGATGCCACTTGTGCCGCACGAGGCTTTTCTCCTGATTAAAAAAAAAAGCAGATTAAAGCGATCTGCTCCCCTCAGGGGGGTGGGCTGGGCATGTGGTCGAGGGAGGTGGG
>VYXF01010567.1:1367-11709 GCA_013397295.1 Polioptila caerulea
AATACATTCACTTGTGTATATATGTAATAAATAAAAATAATAATAATAAAAATACTATCCAGGATTGCAAAGGAATACTGAGGATCCCTGGTTGCTAGTCTATCCTTCTGAAATCCCAATACTCCAGTCTAAGCAAAGTTCACCTAATTTTACAACGGGAAGTTCGCTAGTCTCAAAGTTATAAATTCCTCTGATTTGTACTTCCAGCTTTCCTCAAACATAAATTAGTTAAAGTAGGAAACCAAGTGACAGAACTCTTTCACTCAATACTCTTCATACCTCATATCTTCCTCCTTTTGCAATCAAAATAGCAAAAATATTATTAAATGAACATTCAGAAACTTTGAGCAAGCAACACCTTTTATGCTTCTGTGTACCAGCTTGTGTTCCCACTGTGACCACTAGAACAGACACAGATTAATTGAAATAGGATCCAAAGGTGTATGTCCAGGCTAGGAGTAACTTAGCAGCCTGGATATACAAATAACAAGTAAATCTTCATGAAACAGAACACCTGACAGGAACACGGAGATCAAAATCAGTATTTTACTATCTAAACAATACTTTCAAAAATAAACTCTACATTAAAAACTGTCTTCCCCTAGAAAAGGAAACAACAATACCTGTGGTTTCTGAACAGTGTATCAAAAATGCAAATAGAAGGAGAAACATAATTTGAAGACCAAAGTCTCACCTTGTTTAAGCCCAAATTGCTCAATTGCTGCTCTACTGAAGCAACAAAGTTACTTAAATTGGGCACTTAAATAAAATAACAGCAAAATTCAGCATAAAAAAATGAAATCAACTTGCCCAGCAATGCAATGGGATCAGTGATGCTGGCTGTTTGTTTCAAAGAGACAACCATCTAAACTCACATAACTAGGAGCTACCTCGGGTTTCTCTTAAAATGACATCAACAGCCTTGCTTTTCTTACAGCTTTCTACAGGACAAAATAAAACAAAAAACAAAAAAACAAACAAAAAACCCCAAAACAAAACCAAAACAAAAAACCAAACACTACAGTCCACTTCTGATATAAACTAGTGAAGCATAAACCATGTGGGTTGCAATGGTTCATCAGAATTTACATAATAGCTGCATGCAAGGTTTCATCTCCTTTCAACAGGGAACCAAGCTTAATAACCTTGATCTGCTCTATAAAAGCTATTGTTAAGAATATCAAGGCAAAACATTGCTCCAGCTGCCAGCACAAGAGTTGCAGTAATCAGTGCTGAAAGACAAGGAGTGATAATTATCTTCTACTCCAGGCATAGCAGCAAACTGCAGGCATATATTTCTATTACTGCCATTATTTATGGCCACATTTCTAAATTTAACACCAGACTCCTAGAACCTACCTATATCCACAAATTAATTATTTTAATTCATAGTAGATGATTAGCCAGGGCTGTAATCAATGAAAAGGTAAGGGTAAAAATCTCTTTTGCTTCCTCTTTAAGTCAGCATTTTTGAGCCACCTCCTGAGCATAATCTTGGGAAATAAAAGAAATAGAGCACTTACCTGTTGACACATGTACACAAACGGTACACTGAGGCAAACAGCAACTCATGAGGCCAACATGGATGTGCAGGGTGAGCTTTGCTAGCCAGCTGCCACTGCTCCTCCTGGCAAAATTAGTTGACATGGGAGATGGGGGTAGAGAGTGTCTAATTAGGCAGCATTTAGGTGAAACTGCACCTGTACAGCAAAGCACTGTACAACATACCCCAGCCATCCACCTCCCCGCCAGAAAAAACTAGGTCATCCCAGAGTAATGGGAGCAGTGCATGGCACAAGTTGACTTTAAGGTGCTACAGAGACCAGAAAATTTGGTCAGAATCCCCTGGGACTGCTGACCTCCTGTGTATGCAGAGTCCCAAGCACGCCTGTCTCCTTGTTACAGTGACCTGGGATGCCTCACTTCCCATTCCCCTCTCCATCTGCTCGTTCCCCAGCAGGGCTGCCGGTGCAGTGGCCAGCTGCAGGCCTCAGAGCTCAGACCACAGCCCCTGATTGCCTCAGCAGGATCACCAGTGAGCAGAGCAGGACACTGTGTGGCTTCTTCACCAGCACCAGCTTCATCACCCACCTCCACTCCTTCCCTGGAGCCTTGCTCCGGGCAGGGCTCCGTGGGGCTGGGTCCCTCTCTGATCAGCTCCACAGTGGTGATGCTAGGCTCTCACAAAGCCAGAGTTTTCACTTGCTGAGTGCTCTGCCTCACCCCTGAGGAATCTGCACTGCCTTTCATTCAGAACATGTGCAACTAAGCAAACTGAGGGGCTTCAGCAGGTGAGGCTCTGGGGAGCTCGCAGGTTGTTTGCTGTAAGTTGCATGGTCACTGCTGCCCCAAATGGGAGCATTAAGATAAACCACCAATCCCTTTCAGTGAAGAAGTGTCTCCAAGGAAAAAAGAGCAGCTGCCAAAACAAAGGCTCAGAGGTAGGAATGGATAGCTGTAATAGAAGTGTTGAGCATTAGTTAAGGAGGGTGCTTTAATGAGTTTGTAGCTCTTAGGTACAGACTGAGGTTAGAGGGTTAAACTGTGACTACAGTTCCATTGCTTCTGTTGCCAGTCTTTGGGTCACAAGTGATCTTTACAGATAATTTCTTATCATGCTGTTGCCTCAGGTGTGTTCATATGTCCCACAGTCACTACCATGAACCACCACATGTGGCCCACCACAGGGCCTCAGTAAGTAGATTGCTGAGAACCTCTCTCAGCACAGATCTGCTTGGATTTTGATGCACAGAAGGAGCACCACTTTGTTAAGTGCTTTATAGACCACTACTAATGTTATAATAGTTGTCATCTGCACTGGTATCTGGTATGGGTGTGGTCAGACGTGTTTCTTGAGTTTTGTAGCTGTGTCTGTAGAGATGTTGGATTACAAATACCAGCTGAAAGGGTCATACCACTCTCAGATCATCCCATTTTCATGTTAGAAAAGCATTCTCCAGAGTGCTCAACTCAGACTTGTCCCCTTCCTCTAAAACCACGGACATGCTCATGCAGTCCTATGGGCCTCTTACCTGCATTTGTTCAACATGCACCTGCCACCAAAAAGACACCAAAAAAACTTAATAGCAGGATAAAGTTATAAAAGTTATCCTACAGCTTGAAAATATTCACTTGACTTCTGTAAAAAAGCATTGGAAAACATATAGATAGCTAAAAGCCAGAAAGAGAAATCTCCTCCAAGTAAATAGAAATTCTAGGGTAAGGTTTGAATTGTCACAATTTTTAAGGTAATGTTTTGGCCATTTTTTTTATTAATACAGTAGTTTATTTTTATTAAGTTCCCCTCTCGTAGCATACAGTGCACAGACTTTGTGGGCAGACCTTGGTCTTTTGAGAATCATTCTCTGCTTGAATGATCTGTCAAATATGTTCAAAATGCTTTCTTAGCTTTTGACTAGTTGCAAGCAGCTCATTTTCTCTGACCAGATTTTAAAAGAACAGGACATTTTAAATTCTTTGACAAACTGGAGTATATCCAAATCCAAATTAATTTTTGTACATATGAATCTGAGGTGTGTTTTTTAAAAGATTATGCAACTAGCAATTGAAACTTCTACTTCAGTTAAGACTTTAAGGAAAATCCATGTCTTACAAAATGCACAAGCTTTTAGGTGACAGGATAAAGTGAGTCTTCTCCCCATCCAGGTCAAGGAAATCAGAAGTTAATATTTCTATTATAATGTAATTAAATTATGAGCTGGGATTGGATATTTGGAAGTGTTTAGTACCTAATTCTTCCTGGGTGGTTTAAAATGCAAATAGCCAAGAAGCTGAGTTTTTCTCCTTCAGCCAAACAGTCTTTTTGCAATGGAGTTATTGACGTTATTCAAAAGGCTCAAAGACTTAGCCACAGTAGGTTATTTAGACTAGAAGAGATAGATACAATACATGTTAAAATACAGGAGTTCAGTGGTCCTACAAGCTTTCAGGTCCTTCAAAACTGTAAACACTAAAATAAACACTAGAATGTGTTTTACTGTATTAGGGGAGCTCTAGTTACCAACTATAGTTTTTCTGTGTCCCACATTAAAAAGAGTTAGAGTTGCAAAGCCCTGAGGAGGTTCTTCATGCATTCCCTTTCTGCACAATAGACTTATTCAAATACTTTTCCCTCCTCACCCCAATCCACCCATAGCACTGGTTTCAAGTATGAGCAGCTATGCTGTTTTCTCATCAATGCCTGCACAGTTTTCTCAGTCTGCTCTCAAAGTTCAACTTGTCATTATGACTTTTTCTGTGATAGTAATTTTAAATTATCAAGTTTAAGAAAAAATTTATTTCCACAACGACTTAGACATGAATAAATATTGATAATCTCAGTTTACCAAAGGGTTGTAATTGTAAAAAAACAATTTGAAAAATTTGTCATCCAGACTTCTAGACCTCTAGAGTGTTTTACACTAAATGTAGCTATTCTTAGTAAAGCTAACATCTGTAAACACATGTTGCCTTTACAAATGGCCTCATTGCAGCTGTCATGAAAACAGAAGATTTGGTGACTGTGAAAAGTTAATACACAACAACTTAACCAAAACCATCACAGTTTTGTGGCAGAAACATGGACAGACCTCAGTCTTCTCCATCAGATTTCCTTTTTTTTCCTATGTCAATCAGGACCCCTGACTGGAAGCTTTCCAGGGGAGGTATTTTGTGACAGAAAATGTCCCTTTAGGAAAATTAAATACTATTTAGGAGGTAGAAAAAACTGCAGAAGCATGAACAGTCCTTTTTCAATAGCTTCCCCAAAATCAGACCATTTTCCTCCCTGTCGGTGCATGCTGCCATCTGCCCCCCCTCTAGCCTTCTCCACGGGAAGGGAGGCTCCACCTAATGGCACAGGACTGAAAGGGTCTAGTCATAATCAGTTTATGCATCAGGCATCAAGGAAGAAAAAAAAAAAAAAAACAACGTAATTCTAATACCCATTCAAGAAAAAAGTTTTTAAAAGCCGCATCAAAACCCAAATGCATTTTCCCTCACATGAAGTGTTGTTAGATACCAATCAGCTTTACTCAGACTCCAGAAAGAAATGAAATCTGATCCCTGCAGACAAATGGTTCCTTTGCAGCACACTTCTTATTCATCCCAGAACAATTCCACCTCGTGCACAGTCTGAGGCAAAATTCTGCGGACAAAATGGTATATAATCATATAATTAAATCTGCTGAAGACACAGACCTCAGGGGTGTAACTGAGGCTATATGGGCACCTCAAAGGTAGCCCATTCATGTGTAGGATGTAGAATTACAGCATAGATGGAGCTTGCAGTGTTGGAGCTTTATCTTTGAGCTAATGGAGTGACTGGCAGAAGCTGGTGTCACCTTCAGGGTCAGCAGTCAGGATGGGGTGCCAGGCCTTCTCCAGTTAGCATTTGCAGCCTAACAGCTCCCCACCACCAGCTCCCCTACAGCTGCCCCTGCCCAGCTCACCCTCATCCCTATGTCCTGCCTTTCAAACGTCAAAGAAGGCTGAGGAGATGAAAAATGATTCTGTGAGCAATAGCTATGCTTCTGAGTCTCAAGCAGACTACTTAATTGCAAGAAATTGCATTGCTAGAAAGTGAAGGCTCTCTGTGTTGCCAAAAATCTAAGAGGGAATATGCCTGAAAGGACTCATTCTTACCTTTAAGTTCACATTAATTATATTTCCTTCCTCTTCAGCACTGCTAATCCTGGCTTACCTTCAGATAAAAAGAGAAAAATTTAGGTCAGTGTTTGAATTTGTGTGATACACAGACTCTAAAAGATAGACACCTCAAAATTTATTTTTTAAACAATGATACTAGTTTAAAAGACTTTTACAAGAGTCTGAGTATCCTTAACCCCTTCACTGTTGTGAAAGATCCATATAAAACCAACACAATATCCTGAGGAAAAAATAAAAGGTAAATTAATCTAGAAGTTACACCTAACAGAGAAATGTTAAATAAACAGTACAACTGGGGCTGCAACTGGAATAATCTTGTCTTTCTTTTATTAGCTGCAATATGGAAAATTATGTCAGAAAGAAAATAGGAGTTTTAAGTTGATTGTAACCTCTTTAATTTATGACCTGGTTTTAATACAATAGTCCATACTGCAAGCATCTGATCTTGTCCATGAGCAGAACTGAGGGCTGCCTTCTCTTCTGTTTACTGCAGTACAAAACTATAAATTACAATAGGAAACCCCAGAGTGTCAAGGGAGAGAGTTTAACTCCAAACACGTTAATGAAACCATAGTCCCATAAATTCTAAAATCCAAACTGCTGCAGTAGACAACTACCTGCTGGTCTGAGGCACATTTGCCTCACTGCCATCGCAGACTCTCAGCAGTGACCAACAATCAGAGGAGAGGAACATATGTTGTGGTTATGACTGCACAAACATGACTGTCATTCTCACCTCTAGATATTGTATTTGTTTCCAGATTCATGCCCCTGCCCGTTCTCTATTTCTCCAGTTGGTCATGATGCCAGCCTCCCTCACAGGCTGCTTTCCTTGCCAAGGAAAGACTTCTGAGGGATCTCATTACTCCACCAGAAGTCCTTTAAGGTTATATGCAGGGCTCAATGCCTACAGAAAACCCATCTAGTCAGGATGTTGATGGAGTGGTGTGGTGCTGTCAAATTACTCCCTTCTACTTGTCTGTTTCCTACACTCATTTATCACATTGGCTTGTCACATCCATGTCTGGTTCTTTAGCTGATACCTGCATAGGTGCTGCACAGAGAGGTCCTCCTCCCCACCCTGGGCTCCTCACCTCTGTGATGACACAAGCACAGAGCAAGAACAGCAGCTCTGCTTCTGTTCCACCAGAGAGGTGACTGTGGGCAGCAGCAGCAGCCTGGGATGCAGCCACGTGTCTCCCTGAGAGGATCCTGCAGGAAGCACAAACAGGCAGTGGGTACAACCCTCAGTTTGGTAAACGACCTGGCATCTTGTTTTTGTCTGTGTGTAGTATTTGAAATAGACAGGGAGTTCTGTTCTCCTGTTTTTCACCTCTCAGAGGGGTTTAAGCACAGAGTGTTCGGTTCAAGTGGTACTGGAGAGACCTGGGAGCCTAAAATAGCATCTTTGGCGGCAACACAAAGAAAGAATATCCAAATGTAACAAAGCTAGGCTTAAATCCACGAAGCATCCTGTTCTCTTTCAAGCACATTTTGTGAGCACACCTGCTCTATATACAGGCTGTATCTGATCCATAACAGGGCTTTGTCTATTGTAAAGCATGACAGTTACAGAGGTCCTAATGACTCCTTTTTGTTCTTGAAAAGAAAGATACAAAATTAGTTTAATTTTCAGGAAAAATCAGCCTTTTATCTGCAGCTGCAAATTATTTAAAATTTATTGGACTGTATTACACAGCAGGAGAAAGAAGACAAATGGCCATAGTTACTCTTCTGCCTTTTATCCCCAACTTCCATGTAGCTGCCACAAAAATATTCTCAAAAAAATGTCCTTTACAGTAACTCTAAGTGGAAGACACCTTCCACCTACTGTCACTGTAAAGGTGTGATATCTCATAGCTAGACTTGTAAATTATAACTAGTTTAGCTTCTGCTTGACCAAACTAATTCTAAAAAAAATATTAAGACTTCTTCGGTGTTATCTGTAGCTGAAAGATTTTTTAATTTTTTTTTTTAAGGGGGGGATAGTTTCAGGTAATTGGAATGTGATTTTTTACATATATGGTTTTGCTAAGCAGGTCAAAGATTATAATCACCATAGTCAAACATCTTTAGTTCAAAGTTCACATCATGATACAGATACAGAGCACTGCTTGTAAAAATTCCTAAGTTTACTTCATCATGGCCGAAGATTTCAAAACTAGGCATCTATATTAACATTCAGATATTTAAGTAAGTTCCCTGATTTTCAACACTTGCTGCACCACCGTGAGCAACTCCTACTGGTTCTTTTGCAGCTTCTCAGGATGGAGAACCCTTCACAAGAAAATTCTGCCTTGGCAGACCTGTTAAGTTTGGTTTCACATAAGACTCCAAGGAATATACATCAGGAGTTAAAAAAACCCCATGTTTTAACACTGCTCAGCTTTCTGATGCAAGTTTGCATGAGTTTCCAATAACTGATCACAAAAAAAGTTTGTCTGTCTTCTGGAAGAGGAAAAAGAGTTCAGCTGGACCTGTATGCTGCCATTAAGGCCAAAGATCTCATGTTAAGCTAAGGCCTAGAGATGACTATAGGGAACGGATGCAAGAACTCTAAAATAGTTCTGAATAAGTAATAGAAATGAGGATTAGTGAGCCATTCTGATGGATTAATTATATTAGAAACTTTCATAAAATTATCAACTATTGTGTCTCAAAAAGCACATAGTGAGAAAGATAAAGCTCTACTATAGTCATACATGAAATACATACGCACGCATATTTTTATGTGCACATATACATTTAGTATGCATAAGCATACATAACATCTAAATTACATTTCTGATGTTCCAGTACAAACAATTCCTATTATAGAAATTAAATACCTTGTTGTCAGGTCTTAGGGAAATTGTTCGTTTTGTTCCTCCAAACAAAACACAAGGTGGAGGGAAAAGAGCTTTAGACAGCCATCAGTACTTCCCTTGCCCCTACACAAGACAAGGATTCAACAGCTGAAAAAGCCAGAGAAAAGGGTGGAGGGCAGTACTATTCCTGGAAGCATTGGACCCTTACCAGAAGGGAGACATATGACAGAGCAGAGCTGTTCTGGGAGGGGAAGGACACAGTACTCTCATTTTCAAGTGGCATCAAAAGAGATTGCACTGTGTACTACCCCAGGATTCTGCGCATCTGAGTTCACCCTGACCACAGTGCCTCATGCTGATAGCATAGAGCTGCTTCCTTCACAGATACAGATAATAGCCTCACTTCTGAAAAACAAAATAATTATGACCTTTACATTCATTTACATCTGTGGACCTGCAGATAGAAACAAGGGCCAAGAGCAGGCATTGATCATCTATCCCTTTCTGCAATTCTGACTTCTGTCTGGTTTGTTGTTTTTTTTTCTTGATGCTGTAATATGTGGAAGGCACTGTTGCCCTCTCTTTCTCTCTCATCAATGTGGAGAGCATCAGTTGTCATCACAACAGAGATTACTAACTCCAAGTGTCTGTCTACATTGCTAGTGCTGCCTCCAACAAAGCAGAGAGCAACACAGAACAGAGGAGGTGGTTGGCTCACCCAGCTGGAGGCTCTGACATTGGGAAAAATAACATCTTGATGTGAGTAATCAACGGAGCTGATAACTCCCTCCACCTTGAAAAGTCTTACACCATGTTAGACAGTAGGACCATTCTGGTTTTGTTCCAAAATAACAATGCAAAGACAACTGAAAATGGAGAAAATGTATTTATTTGCCTGCAACTTCCTGACTGGAAGGAAACTTGACAAGATTGTCAGAAATGGTTGCAACCATTCCCATTACCTGAAATAAAGTGAAACCAAAGGAAAATAATTAATAATGAGATCTGCCACACTGCTGCATACAGCAAACCCTAAGCTGTTGGACACTTACAGTCTACTTCCATGGGTGCAAAATTTGGGACTTCCTGCCCTTCTGAAAGAACTCACTTGGAGAAGAAATATTTTCCTTATAAGATTCAGGTGCCATAACACCCTAATGAATAAGACAAAGTCCTCTGAATATAAAGAGCTATCAAGTGGAGTAATTAGAGATCAAATTAGTTTGTCATAGCCAGTAGTCGGACTAAGCACAATTATTATGACAAATAGTCTCATCCATCTGAAGAATATAAGATCTTTGCAGGATTTGTGGAAATTAGGAATGTAAGGGCAAGACAGTAGTACATACTGAAAAATTGAGCCCAGGCAATAATACGTGCAGAGAGGGACATGAAGGCAAAGCAGAGTTGCAATGAAACATGCCAACTCCTACAGCAGATGTAAAAACAATCTATTTGATGAAAAAATAAACAACCATTAGAAAATGCTCTCATTGCAATTAGAAGGAATACCACATAACAACAAAACATAACAAAAGAACAGTTCCATGAGGGCATAACCCTGTTTTTACAAACTGTCAAAAAGAACACCAAATATATAAATCCATAAACACATACCAAATATAATTATCTACATATTACATACCTGAAAGAGAGCTATGCATTAAACCCTGACTTTTTGTCCAGAGCTTAAGTTGAATATTCCCTGGCAGTAGAAACCCAAATCCATGACCTGGAGATCAATGTGCCTAATCAGAGAAACTTATCCAGCCCACTGATTAATTCCAGACCTCTGTTCACCCAACATCATGTTCCCCACTACTCCACATACTGTGGTCTCTGAGGTCAGTCACATCCAATAGAACTAC
>VYXF01010568.1:4168-22418 GCA_013397295.1 Polioptila caerulea
AATTTAGTCCAAACAAGTAATCTATATAAAATAAGAAATTTTCAAAAATTTGTTTAAAATTCAATATAGTACACCTATTTTAAATAAATAAACATCACCCAATGTTCTAGGCAGGCACTGGGTAGAATATTACCATCATCATTACTTGAAATTATTATATCTTTCTCTTCTATAAATTGTCACTTTTACAAAGAATTCATGTATGTGATCAATGAAAGAAATGTTAACATTTTACTGGGCACTCAGGGTCTCAGCAGCTAGCCCTGCAGGAGACCTGATCCTGCAAATCCCAACCATGTGAATGTCCATTCCAAATTACATCACTTTGGTAAGACTCAGTAGAAATATCCCTCAGTAGAATAGAGCAGTTCAGTCCTCACTCTCTTAAGAATGAGTCTATGCAGGTGCTTCACTGAGCCTGACTAAACCAGCACAAGGGTAATGCTTCAAAATTCAGGTCTAATTTCACAGAAATTCAAAAGCTAGAATTTTATTAAGATGTAAGCAAGCTAAGTATTGTTTCTGGCATTTTCCCAGAATAAAAATGCATTTGCTACTACCCATCCATAAACCTGAAAAACAAAGCTGGGTTGGACCCTAAGAGACTGAAGTCACCACAACAGCTGTTAAGAGGGGTACTGACAGACACGTTCCTGACACAAACAAGGGCAGTGTTTATTCACTTACAGCCCAGAGAAGGATTTTCTGTAGAAAATAGATATTATCATGATAAAAAACCTCTACTTGTAACAGGCTGAATTTTTAATATAACAAAGAAAACAAATGTCAAACAAAAGCATTTCTTTCTAAAAGCAAGCCCTCATGCTTGACTACTGAATTGATTTAATAAGCTAGACTACAGTCACTGTAAGTTTTATAATATGGTAATAAAAAAATTAACTAGTGACTTTCTGTGCTGTCATTTGCATTTAAAACTTGCACTTCTGTTTTTTTTTAAATCAAGATCATATAACCTGAAGAATTATTAGCATCCAAGACATCTTCTAAAATCTGGTATCTCCTTATTTTTAGCTTTTCTTATTTTTCCTTTGTTAACTACTACAATTATCACACTGATATCAAATTAAATAC
This sequence comes from Polioptila caerulea, assembly GCA_013397295.1. Classification (NCBI taxonomy): domain Eukaryota; kingdom Metazoa; phylum Chordata; class Aves; order Passeriformes; family Certhiidae; genus Polioptila; species Polioptila caerulea. The sequence goes on from VYXF01010568.1 coordinate 5,261, forward strand.
CTCAAATGAATAAACAAAAGCAGCTATCCCAACCATTAATTAAGAAATTAATTGGTCTATCAAATTTAAACATTAAAAGGAGAAATTCTCCTACAGTGAAAGACCCTTTGAAAAGCTCACAGATTAATACAGACCACTACATAGGCACGGGAAAGTGTTTTAAATGAAAAACTATTAAGGAAAAATAAATAATAAACAAATAAGTATTCCTTGGTTTTGTTAAATATACTAGCACAAACAAATAAAATCAAGAAGTTTTTACATGGCTGTTGTCATAAAGGCCACATCACTTTGGAGGAATACTTAATCCCAAATCTCAAGGAATTCCTTTCTTTGCATATCTGACTAACCTATTGCCATCCTATAGAAAAAAAATCCTGTATATCCTGTCTCAGCATTGCCCTTCTTGCTCTCATAATCCCAAAGCAGAGAATCCAACAGACCTTATCCCCTCTCTTTTCCTTTTCTCTTTAAAAGAACTACATTTCCCCCTCTCTCTTTCCCACTGAAAAGGAGCAGGAGCAAGACTCCAAATCCCTTTACAAGTGCTTAAACTCCTAACCTGTGTGACAACATAATCTATAACCCCACGAAATTTCATTTTTACAATTGTGCTAGTTGATCTTGTAACTAAAAAAAAAAAAATTTAAAAAAAATCTATTCTACAGTGACATAAAGGGAAGTATCTCAGCTTCCTTAGCATGTCTATTATAGTTTGGGATGAGAAAGCAAGCTTGAGTGGATGCCCCCAGAGAGACAGGAAAATGATATCAGCCTGTGGCTGAATGTCCCCTGCTGCCAGGAAGGCTCAAGGGACTGTAAAACCTTCCCATAGGAAAGAAGCTTATGAAAACTGAGGAACATTTTGGTGTCTTTTGAGCAGGAGAATTTGGAGGGACATGATTCTCCCTGGTTAACCTTGGCCAAACTGACTTTAGGTAATAAAAGCCACTATTTTCCACATGCCTGAGCAAATACTATCACAAGAAATGAATATTATCTCTGACTGAAAAAGAATGCTTGCTCTTCTTTCTGCCATTCACCTGACGCTGAGACTATGGCCAACTCCACCTCACAGTTCATCTGCTCATCAGAACTGGAGCTACCCCTCTGTGTTCTCTCCACATCTGATAGAAGAACCAAAACCAAAATGACCAACACAAACATGGGACAAAAAAAAAATCATCCAAACCAAGTAATATTAATTTTTAAATATCCACAAAAAAAAAAATTCCTATATCCCTAATTCTCCAGTTGAATGCAAAAAGGCCAGCATGCTCAGAATTAGCAGCTGAGATAAATGAATTTTAGTATATTCAATGTTTTCATTAGATTCCCAGCTCCAATATCTGATCGGTTACACAGCTATTTCAGTTTCACCTAAAGGATCAGGCTTGCAGCCCACAGAGACCTGTAGGTCTCAAAAAAACCATTCTTCCCGCCCCATTACAGTCCCCCCTTTTTCATTCTCATCATTTCAATTGCCTGAAGGCTGGCTTCAAGTATCTTAATACTCATAGTATAACAATTTTTCAGTAAAACAATTATTTTGCCTCAAAATGCACCACAAAACAATGTTATTGTCCTGGGACAACTGAGAACTCTGCCTGGTAGAAATAAAGCAAGTGTCACAGAAGTCACTGAAACACTTCTCACCTCAAAGGCAAAAATGTGGGAGGAAAGGTTTACCTAACACACACTCTGGGAAGTTTTCCAAAACCTTTATTTAAGAAGTGTTTAGTCTGACACAGTTCCCTCCAAAGCCCTGGAGAGATGCTAGAAATACCCACGTGAGGATAATGCATGAATGAAAGAGATGGACTAAAATGCTGTTCCAAACCGTGGCTGCTGTCACTTTGTTTCAGCGCAGACCTGCACTGCAGCCACGGGAACAGCACTGCCCTGCTGCCTTCCTCAGCACATTCCTGCTGGGTGACACATTACATGAACACGTGTGAATTCCTACCAGAGACTCATCTGTCACACATCTCTCTCATACACCCAGGATTGTCATACATTTTCTTCTGATGTTCTTCTTTAAAAAAAAAAAAAAAAAAGGCGCTGCTGATGACAACACGCTAGATGAGAAAGATATTTGTTCTGATTTAATATGGCAATTGCATGCTCAGCTATTTTATTAATTGAGACCATTAGCAATAACTATGACCAGTCACTGGAAATAATTTGTTGCCTGAAATTTGCCGCCAAGAAGTTGCAGCCCAGCTACTGGAGCATCAAGTCCTTCCCAGCTGTAGTCCAGAAAAGCTTTTTTCTTTAAAATACCAAACTAACAAAGCATCTCCATACAGAAACAAACAAAAAAATAGGAAAAAAGTTCCACCACCTCCTGACTTTCCAGTTTTTCTCTGCATCCAACTGCTCCACAGCATGTCCAGCCCAGCCTGACAGCAATCAGGATTACACCTTCCCTGCAGCGCTCCATGCTTCGTTGCAATTTCCTTCTGGATCAAACCTTTTGACTGCACCTCCTGGCTCACCCTAGAAGTTCTCAGGATCAATCCAGCCATTATCATCCAATACATAAATCAAGCTTTCCATACTGTTGCAGTAACGTCTTCAGACCTCCAAATAAATCAGGTACACTTGGTATGATTCTTCTTTAGACATACAAACTTCCCCTTATTACAAATTCAGATTAGAGCACCATCACTTTGCCCAGGCATGTTGCTCCCTCATTGTGAAAGCCAACAATGAGTGGACAGAGTAGTTCCACCAACAGCCCAATTCCTAAATTTAGTGCTCCTGTCTCTTTTCAGTCACAGCTTTTTGAGGGCAAGCTGTGCTATCGCACAATGATTCTTCATTCACACACCCCTCCACTGTGCACAGGGAATCCTGACAGCATCGAGCCCAGGCAGTCAGCAAGCTCCCCAGGGAGTGCTCTGGAGCTACTTCATGCACAGGTTCAAGAGGTAAAGAAATCTGCCCTCTGGATCTTGCCCCTGAGGAAAACCAGTGGAGGCAGCAGGTCTGGAGAAGCATAAGAAATATTGATGTCTTGAACCAGTAATCATGGCAGGGAAGAGTAACAGCTCCTTCTGTTCTCTCTTCCCTGTCACAGAGTTGTGGTATCACATCCNCCTTGAACCAGTAATCATGGAAGGGAAGAGTAACAGCTCCTTCTTCACAGAGTTGTGGTATCACATCCAACCAAATCCAAAATTGATATTTTTCCTTCAGCAAGGTAGAACTCTTTCCTCTTCATATCAATTTCATTCTGCATAACCATTTACTATACAGACTATTTACCCTCCAAATCAAATCTCAAAAAAAAAGCAAATCACTGAGAAATTACAAAACATCCTTCCTTATTTAAATAATTCCTTTCTATTTTAACCTTTGCAGGGCTTTCATTAAACTGAAAATGAAAATACAGAACAATGCTGGCAAGTTCAGTAGTGAGTGGGATGAAATTGAACAACAGTGCATCATCTTGTCCCAGGGCCTTGTTTATATCTTTTATTGTTCATTGCTGTGATTTCTGCTTCTTTTGTAATAAAATATTTTCCATTTTTTTCTTAGAGTGCCAAAGAAACAAACTTTCTACTTTACTATTTATTAAAAAGTGAAATTTTAAAAAGTTTGAAACCACACATAAAATCAGACAAATCTAAAAAACCTCATCTCAAACGTTCATCTCTTTCAAAATGTTTAAATGCTAAAACATTGGTTCTGCATATGTAGCAAACAGACTAAAAGAGAATGACATGTCAGCAATCTGCCTGTTATCCAGCGTGACAACTGTGTTTCTCACTCAGAATAACCAGTCTCTCAGAAGAGTAATGTATATCACAGATTCTCTCAGTTTTCAGTAGTACACTATCTCAATTTCTCCAGGGAAATTATCTTTGAACAACATATCGCTCTGCCCTTGGAACCATCAAACTGACATTTGACAAAACTGTGGACGGCTTGTAGGTTAAATTTAAAACTCCATTGAACCTTCCCTTGCACATCTCATTGAGCTCTGGCCTCCCACGGAAACAATTAGGAAGGCCAACATCAGAGCTGGTGGGAAACTTTCTAGCACTGGTCAGTACAATCCACATGGAAAAAATGTCCATCTCCTCCTTATCAGCAGGCAGAAAAGTTTGGGGAAGATATAACCTGCTGTAACCAAAAGGTGTAGGGATGTCATTGTACTGATGGCTGTACTCAGAATGTTTTTACCTTGTACAGGCAGGTGCACATGAGGGTATTTTGCCAATGTATTTGATTTTCTTGTTTGTCATCAGATTCAACAGCCTACCAAGTTATAAAATATATGCAGCATTTTTCTACCCATAACCTCACAGGACTATGCATGACTAAAATGACACTAAGAACACACTGAACAGCAGAAATTATGGAAATTATTAGATCTGTTTCTTAAATTAGGTTTCGACCTTAATGAAGATTCAAGCTGAGAAAACACTTCACTGAATTCCCACAACAAATTCTAATCATACTCTACAACTTATCTGGGACCCTAGGGATGGAAGTTGGCAGGGTCATGAGGACAGTTTGCTTCAACAAGGTCAGTTGGTTTTTTAGATCAATAAACCATAACAGAAATTGCACCTCCAACTGCTGAACAAATGTTTCTGGATACCCATCATCGAATTCCAGTGAAATCAAGCATCATGACAAGCACATAGTATAATAGCTTTATGTAGGCTCTCCTGAGCTAGAGAGATTTTCATACTCATCAATGTTGGGTATGCTCCATAAAAACACAAAAGCAGTCACATTCAGACAATAATGTCATCATGGCCAACTCCATAATAAATGTACCTAATTAACTTCTAGAAGAAAGAAAGATTCTGAAATTTAATTGTTGAAGTATTTTCACAATCCAGGTGTAACAACTATCCTATCCCTTCAAGCACATAAAAATGTCCTTGAAGTAGATAGACAGTAAATTTAGAGTCCATCCAATTCTTTACTGCAATCAATAAGCCTCAAATTTCAGAAACAAAACTTTTCAGCTAGAGATGATTGTGATTGTGACATGCACTAAAGTACATGAGGGGAAAAGTCCCATCAATCTTTTTGCAATGGGCCATCTTTAGCTGTGCAGTTTGAAGACATCCCTGTTGGACACTTCTCTGACATGTCTGAACAGTGAAATGTGAATTAGGCTTGGTTTTGAGACTGACACCAAAACTCTCTTATTAGAAAACATCAAAAAGATGTTTTAAGACTCTGCTAGCTTACAATTTACAGCCACTCATAAGCATGGCAAAGAAAATTAACATCAAGGCCTATTAAGATGTCAACCAGATCAATTTTTACTTCCAACAAGCACCACGAGATATGTAATACTTGAAAAGTTTACTCAGAAATAGAGTGCAAAGACAAATGCCAGCTAAACTAATCTACAGCCTGGAAGAATTTAATTTAGGAACCTGACTAGCTGAGGTTACATACAAACACAGCATAAAAACACACACACAGACAGCTCCTGTACAATTATGTGCTGGTCCAGGATCCGGCCAGCAAAAACAGCTAAAAGTTTCAGAACTGCTGCAACTCCTCATTTTCTGTTTGTAAGCAGCAAAAGGGGCAATGGTAAAGCATTAAGAATAATTCTCTGATCTTAGGTATAAATCTCTCTGTATACGATTGTCACTGTTCATTACCTGCTGGGTTGGGTTATCTACCAGAAAAATTTTCCCATGGTTGAGCTCCCTAAATAAAGATAACATAAGGAAAACCAAAAGAAGAAAAAACATCTTCACACAAAACAACATATGAATTTAATATGTTGTTAATCATTTTTTTCTTATAGGCATTTAAGAAAAAGATTCATTTACTGCAAAGTTTCTGGTCTAGAAATGAAATGACCAAAAACTTCACAATAGGGACAAGCAGAATAAAATCAACAAAATGCAAACAGAAGTTAATAATGTGGAATCAAAACAAATAAATGAAGCATCAATGAAAACCTTCATTGTGGAAGGAGCATTAAGTAGGAGAGCAGAAAATACTGACCTGGAAGTCAAGCTGGTTGGAGAAGGGATGAAAGCAGCAGTTTGGAGAAAAACAGATAGGGAGGAAGACGGCAAAAGAGAATAAAGGGAGGAACACATTAGTTCTTTAAAAATATAACAAGCAGATGTTATATTAGCAGATTATTAAAAAAAAAATAAAAAAAAATAAAAAAAGGAAAGGAAGGGAAGGAAAAGCAAGAACTAAAATGAAATTTCTTCAGAGCTGTATCCTTCCTGTGCACTGAAGAAAACAAACCATAAATCAAAAGGGCATCTTTTCATTGGTGGACAGTGGAAAGACATCCATATTTATAACCATCCAAATTCATGTATACACCAAATAGAACAAATAAACTGGATGAATGCTGGTAGCACTTGCTGCCACACAAATATCTTCTCATGAACTACCTTTCATTTGAACTACCATGGGTTGGTGACCCTCATTCGTCAAGTCTTCCAATGGAAGCAAAAGCAGCTAAACAATTTGGCAACTTGTTCAAAGATTGAGAAGTTCACAAAGCACTGTAGCTAATAATAAAAAATGAAGAGTTGATACCCCCTCCAGGAAATGCAGCCCCTTTCAGTGCTGACAGTAAATTTTTAATTCAGTATGAAGAAGAGAATTAATACTTCAGCAGTGAAAATACTCTGATTTTTCATAACTTTATCTGTTAAAAAAGTACCTAACACATCCTTTCCAAATAAGTAGGGCCAAAACAATCCCCACCCAGCTAGACTAGCCCTTAAATCTGTCCTTGATACACAGCACTCTGTGCATTTAGAAAAAGGAGCATATTTAACAGCCACAAAAACACTTTTATTTTTTAAATACAATTATTCCCCATGCTGATGTTTTGTCTCTTGTACAATGACTTGTCACTGTTGTGTGGACTTACCTTCATGAGAATTCAAATCCAAATCAATTTAGAATGAATTAATTGTAGTCTGGATACCCCAAGAGCTTTAATACCCATCTCTAGTGCTACATACCCACTGCATGTAAGAAGTAGATAACTACAAAAAAAAAACAACTTCATGTTGAAGAACAAACAAGTCTGTCTCATAGCTAGTATAATATTTTTAAATGTACTTTTATATTGTTGCAATCTTTGCTGAGAAGCTGCACTTAGCCAGGCAAATGACCAAGTATCTCACATACCACTGGAGAAAAGTGGATCCAAAATTTTGCAATCTTCACCATGTTGTCATCACTTTCTCTTTTCAGTCTAAATTTACCAATGGAAAATTTATATTGTATTATGTGCCAGTGTTCTTTTACTGAACTCACCCTTCTTACCCTGCAGTGCTTACCCTTTCCCATATTTATACAGAACAAGCATCCCTACAGAGCTTTGTTTTGCCAGAGCAATAAACCACTGTTGCTTAGACTCCTCCTGTGTCATGAGCACTTCATTCCTTCCTGCCAGCCCTCTCTGCACCTGTTTTCAGTTTTAATTCAGCTGCCTGGCATTTGACTGATGAGAAGTACACAGCAGTGTTGCACACAGAGCCCTGCCAGCACCTGATGACATTAATACCTTCCAATCCTTGCTGCAGTTATTTATTCTGACATACCAGGATTCACTCCTCATTTAGATCTCACCTTCACTATTTAGATGGTTCATAATGACACAGCCATAAGGAAATTCACCCAATCTTTCTTTTCCTGAACTGTATTAAGATTTATCCTTAGTCTATATCAGGCAGCCTTACTGGTCCTAACTTCACAAACATGCATTTTATGTCATGGTATTTCATTGCATGATTCAAACTCTCTACCACATTTCATAAATATACTTCTCATTCTAATACCATTAATAAAAGCTTTAAACAATATACTCCTCCAATCCTGACAGTTCTGTTTCAGCTGCAGCTCCCTTCTCCTTGGTGAGGCTCTTTGCATTAAAACTTGAGCTGATCACTATCTTATCCAGTTTCATTTATATCATTAAAAAAAAACCAACAACCCTGAACCACAATTCCTTCATCAAGAAAACCAAATAAAAACAGCAAGCTAAATTTAACAAAAGCACATTATACATTAAATGTAATATCTTGCATTTAATTTTAAACTTCTTTTAATTAATTATAATTAATTATAGAGAAAATGTGAAAATTGGAACAAAATTTACCACATAGCTTTATTATAGAAGGAGTAGGTTCTCCTGTGTAGTAAAAAGAAACTGTAAAATACAAAGTTAATACAGAGAGAGTAATTTAAGAAACCAAGTGTGATAGTTTCTGAGCCAAGAAAAGCACACTAAAATCAGAAGAATTACCATTCCTATGAAGACTTCTTCATAATTATTAATAATGTTCATCTGCTAAATAGCACATATTCATAAATTAAACTGCCCATATCTCAAAGCAGATGTTTCTAACCTTGAGTATTTGATACTTCATGTGTCAATACTTTCTGACCAGTAGAATGTTAGTATTCATCATATAGTTTTAATTTTTGTTTGAATTTGTAAATTATAACTTTATTAAAACCATTTTTACTTTCCAGAATTATTTATGCAAGCACACTTCATGATGTTGAAGAATTTATATGTGAATATAATAAATATTGTGAGGATATCACAGATTGCAATAGTCTGGATTATCACTTCCTCAGAAATTTATGTTGGTATATTTGAAAATTTATGTTGTTGCAATTATCTTGCAATATAAAGATATTGAGATAGCAGTGGACATGGATCCCAGCAAGTTATGAATGAAAAATGCATTTTAACATCACATTAATTTTCCTACAGGACCCCAGAGATGCCCTTGCAGCTGAAGTTTGAGGAAATGTCAAATATGTGCTAAAGGTGCATAGTAAAGTTGAACCACTCCATCACATTCTAAGTACAGAACATCCTCTTCAAAATCTGTGTTCACTCAGCAGTACCAAATTATTTTCTGAAAAGTTATTTCAGGGTCAATACACTCATCAAAAATAACAGACTAGAAACTGGTGTTCCAAAACTTCACTGCTAAGAATATAACAAATTTGAAAAGAAAATGAATGCAAAAATAGAAAACTCTCTCCATTGCATCACCCATTACAGGATTCTCAGACAATAAGAACAGATTGTACACTGCCAATGCTTCACCAGTATCTCTGGACCCCTTAGTTCCCTGTGTCTTTGTAATTGTTTTTTTTTTAATCAATAATTCTCAACTCAAATGAATTTACTGCTGTCAATTCTTTATCTCTTTTTACATAAACTATTTAAATCAAATTAACATTTCCAGAAATCTGACATCACAAGCTTCAGTACTTCATCATGACCATCTTTTAATTTTGTCAATTTAATATTCAAACATTCAACATGTTGGTGATTGCTATCTAATAAATACCTTAAGATTATCCTCTTGAACACAAGATTACTGTGTCTGCTATTGAGTCTGGTGTCACACAATAATTCAGTTTTACAGGGCAAGGAGGGGATCAGTTGCTGTTTATACCTGGTGGTCACACCTGGAGTTGCTGCCTTCCAAGTCTGGGTCTGTAATTACCCCTGCAGCACTGCATGGAAGTGGCAGCACTTTCTCATCCACACAAAACCTCGAACTGTGGTATCTTTTCCAAGAAGCTGCTTTAGGATTTTGGAGGGTGTAGGCAGAGCTCACAGGCTCGGTGCACAAATTAATTATTCACTTCCTCTGGGACATCCTTTACACATTAAAATAAGTGCAAACACTGGAGTATTCTAAACTGATGTGGTGAGAGAAACAACTGCCAATTGAAGTTGTTCTTATGTAAATAATCAGTTCTGTTTTAAATACAAATCTTCTCTCACTTAGAATTTGAGGTCTCCATTCTCATGACACTTAACCTTCACAGCTACCTGCTGCCAAAACTTGTTACTCTTTGCAGATGTTTGGTGAAGTTTAGTGATGGTTAAGTCATCCTCAGTAAAAGGTGCTCTACACATCTTTCTTGCCATGCTGGCTGTTTTCTGCCCCTCAAGGTAACCAACATTTCTGACATGTTCCTCTCTTTCATGGTAATGCTCCCTAATAGATGCTTTGTCTTGACTGGCACTATAGCAATGATTACAAAAATGAAATAACTTAAACTTTTTTGGAACTATGAAACAGTTTTCTTCTGACTTGATCACAATCAAACAATTATATAAATTATTTGAAAACACAGAATTCCTGCTTTCATTCAAGCAAGCATTTCTGATTAAAGGAAGAGAAAAAAGAAAACAGATCAATCAAATAAATAGCAGGACACCATATTGGAGAAGGTTCCAAGACCTATTTAACTACAAAGGGCATGAGACAAATCCCAAAACCCTCCTCTCTCCATTATGGAAAGCCTCTACAACCTTCCCAGAAAGAAGACAATCACTGCCTGGTCAGCATCAGAAAATACTCTTTAGAAGCAAACAAAGACTAAGGGAACACTGAGAAATGGTATTAAATAGTCACAACTATTATGAAATAGTCATGAGACAGGTTAGAAATACTTACCAATACTTTTCAGGACCTCTGAGAATGACTGATGATGCTCACACCTGAAGAAACACGTGGGGGCAGGTCTGATTCACCAGTTATTAAAGACAAATTTGTTCCCCAACACGGTTTTCTGGGGGGGTTGTTGTGCCTGTAAACTGCATATGACTTTTCCTATATATGCTTGTTTTATGAAGAGGATTAAAAAATGGAAACCTTTAATTTTTCCAAAGTCAGCTGACAGGAGATGCAGCTCTCAAGTAGCCCTTTTTTATTCTTTTACAAAGCATAACAAATACTCTGTTAAAAAACATACTCTGATTTTAACTTCTCTGCTTCTGAAATGAAGATCAAGGATGCAAAAATGCTACTCAATGTAAGACAAATAACACAAAAATTACCTTTCTAACTCAGCAATTTTCTTATCTTTGTCATTCTTCTCATTCTCTACTTCCTTGAGTATTTCTAGAAGTCTGTCAACCTCAGCCTGAGCTTTGCCACATTCTTCTCTGTAGTATGATGCCTCTTTGTCAAGCTGCTTCATTCTGTCTGCAAATTCTGGATTCATCCGTGCCTCCTCTTCAGCTTCATGAGCCTTCAGAATCAATATTTCAAAAGAGATAAGGATGACAATAACTTATATAGCTTTAAGAGCTTTACTTCTGCAGTCTCAGAGTTCAAGTTTTCCTTAAAAAGGATTATGGGTATTCCTGTCTGATGATGCTTTTCTACAGATGCATTGTAAAAAGAAATTAAAACATCCACGTCAAATTCTGCCATCCTGAAAGGGGAGGAGATTTATTAAGGGAGTTTTTACATATTAAAGTGACCCCATTTTAAAGGTGTTTTTTCAAATTTAAAAACAGACTTCACCTTATAATTCATTAAATTCCCTTTAAGCTCAGTGTGTTTTGAATATACAGTCAATTTCTTAACAAATCATGTCCTCTTTCCCTATACATAAATACATATACTTTGTCCATGTATAAATATACAAACACAGATACATATATACATGTTGTATATATTTGTATCACCAGATGTCTCAAATGCAGTTTGAAACAAAGAATTTAAAGGAAAGAAATTGGTTTTAAGGTAGAGGTGATTTTAAAAGATAAATCAATAAAGAATAAGACCAATAAGAAGCTGCTTTCAGCAGACATCTTACCCAATAATCCTTTTTATCTTATCATTAATACTTAACCTGAAACATCAGAGGAACAACCCCACTGGTGAAAACAGCACAAACCTGGCAAACACATGCATGGATGGGTGGCAGTTCCACAGACAGGAGAGAAGGCAATGAGAACAACAAGAGTGCAGAGCCCAGTCCAACTCCCATCAAACCTAATGGCAAAGCCCCAATTAACTTCAATGGGAGCATGACCTGGCACCGAGTGCTTTAAACTGTTGGCTGGAATAATCACAGACAGATGGAAACAACGATGCACTGCAATGCTCAGCCTACCCCTTGCTTCCCATTATTCCTAATTGGCATCTTGAAAGAGCAGGCAAGGAAAAAACAAGTAGTTTAAGGCAGTGCATATTAAACATAGAAAATTCAGGTAACACACAGGATTTGTACAGAAATTCATGATATTTAGAACTGAAGGTCCTCCTACTACCTTAGTACACAAAGACGTGGACTTAATTATCCTTCTTAATTTCAGGGAATGGACAATACAAGCAAGCAATGAAAGAAATGCAGATCAAAATGAAGCATGCATTTTTGAGAAAGAGTCAATATAAACTACAGATACTAGAAGGTCCGTATTCTTTGCAATGGTTAAAATTTTCTGTTAAAATGAAGAACAAGTCTGAGTTTACTATAAATATAACAAAAAATTGAAATTAGTAGGGAAGAAACTTAGGAGGGTTGCATGTAACATATCATTTAAGCATGAGGATAATAAGAAAAAGAAAGTAGATTTGAAGTGTTATTTGTCCTACTCGGAGGTTTTTATTCAGAAGAAATATTTCATCACCAAAAGAAGCCAAGGGAATTACATGAGGAGCCTAATAAACCTACTGACCTTGCTCTTCAAAATTCCTGTTTTGATACATGCTCCAGTCCTGAATTCCAAGCAGATACAGGGCTTTTTAAACCCAGAACTTGTTTCAAGGTAACATTCAAGGAGTAACTTGATTTTACTGCTTGAGTGAGACGTCAGCAATAGATTCCTTTTCAGGCTCATAATCTTCCTTAATAATAAACTTCGATTTCTTTTATAGCAGTTGTTAATTGTATCAAGAAATTTACTTTTAACTAGCTTTGTAATTTTTGAAGTCAATGTAATACTCAGACTCAAAGCCAGTTATCTGAGAAAACACTTTGTCCATCAGTGCTATTACAATACTCTACACTTTTTTATCCTTATGTAATTTTGCAAGGAATACATTAACTCTATAGGTAATTTCACTCTAGAAAAAGTGAACCCAACTCCCACCCTCAAGATACTTACACAAAAACCACATTGTGCCCTGTTCTTCAGATTTCTCCTCCTCTCCCAAGGGTAAACCCAGAATTTCACTGTTCCTCTCCAAAGGCTATTGCTCCTTCATGTAACTCCCTGTCACCTTTCTGTCCCTTCCCTTGACTTTGGTACAAAATTAATTACATACCAGCCTACATACCATCATTTCATAGAGAGGAAAAATTCCCATCTTCCACCCTCTAACCAGTCCTCACTTCAGCATAAAGTCTCAGCTTCAGCCCAAGCTCTTTTCCCCATGTACCTCTACCCTTCTCTTATCCCAGGGCAAGAAGCAATGCAGATAAGACAGAGAAGCCTGCCTCCTTTTTTATGTTTCATTGTCACACTGTGCTTTCTACAAGGAAAATGCATAACTGGGCAAGGACATGATAGCATCACCAATGCAGAGGTGCCAAATATTCTACTACCATGGAGTATTCCTGTCACAAAGCAGCACAGAAATGTACTGAAAAAATTATCTACTGCACAGCTGATAAGCAAATCATCACCTGAAATAATAGATATATTCCTTAGTATAGGCCTTTAAATCTTTTCTCAACAGCATGCTAAGGAAATCAACGTTAGGTTGCAAAAGCATTTTCAGTTCTTGTGCTTTCTATGGTATTCATGCTATTCTGTATTTGTAGGATGTGTTTTTGGAAAATTCTGCAACACAAACTGGGTCACTGCTTTTCCCCAGAATGAAGTGGAACTTCTAAGGTATGATTAAATTTGATTAAATATCCAACCAATGTCACATATAAACCAATGTAAGCATTCAGATACTACAAGGTTATTCTTATAAAAATAAACAAAACAACAGCAAAAAAACCCCAGTATTGCCAACCACCAATTTAGCTGATTGCCTCTACTTTTCAAAGCACTTAGAGAATCTTTTTTGGACTATTGGCAGGAACCAGATTTTTACATGGATATTGCCCAAATGAAGAAGTAAAGGACAGTTAGTGAAAAAGGGAGAGCAAGAACAAAAAACAACTTTTACAAAGAGCTTTCTGCAGGTGGTACTTTAACCTGCAATTCCCTTTAAGGGAATCTTCACACTGTAAACAAAGCTGCTGATACAAGAAAAGAGCAAAATCCATCTGACATTACCAGGACAAAGGCATTGAATAACTTCTAAGGCCCCATTTTATTTTATGGCTTTGAAATATGTGTTTGGATCCGAACTAGGCACCTTTTTCAATTTGTTGTGTACAGATCAGGGGTGATTTGTTGACAGATGGAACTTGACTTTTGAGGTCAAACAGTAGGCCCAAAGGAGTTAAAAGGCAGCTCAGTTGATATTGACCCTGCTGCTGCCAGGACAGGGCAGATTTCTTTGGCTTATTTTAGGCTGCAGACTGAACTGTTGGATCAGTCCTAGACAGAAGCTGCATGGTTATCACATGAATCAGAAAGTCTCTGCCTATTTCTGCTGTCCTCTCCCTTTTCTGTTTAATTTCTGTCCCCTGTTTACTCCCTAAGTTCTCTGTTACCTTGGAAAACACATTTTCTGTTTCTGTGGGGCTTTTATGGGTAAGAGGGACTGGTCCATGGGTATTTTTCAGCTTTCTTAAATCTGTATCTGCAACTGATAACCTTTGTGTGTACAGAATAGGTTAATTTCAAACTAACCCACTCATTTAATAAAGTTTTTTCTCCCAATATTATGACTGTGATGTTGTATGTTATTTTTACAACTGAGTAAAAATAGCATATCACTCTACCATTAGAATTTCACAATTTTTTACATTAATTGTACATCTGTTTTGATCTTTGCTTCATAAGCACTGCAAATGCTTTAGAAGAAAAGCAACATTTCCTTATGTAAACCACAAATTTCCTACAGAAACATCATAACAGTGTGGCACAGACATGCAACATGAATTATTTGGACTATAAAAGTCTTATGGTACAATCATGCATGTATTATTCTGCATAACAAAAATGGATGGAGAGATAAATATTTCACTTTTAAAGCTTCAGACACAAACATACACAGAAATCAAGTGGGTACTTAAAATTTAAAAAAAAAAGAAAAGCAACGGCAGAATTTACATGCAAGATATTACTTTGTAAGATCCTTCAAATTTTATTACTTTCAAGAATAAATGGAGAAAAAAAGATTGCTGTCACATGAATTTTCTTGTCTCCTTAAAACTCAGGAGATTTTCATTTAACTTTAGGGACTGATCTAAGAAATTGATAGTGTATTCTGCAAGTACTTTAAATTTTAATCTGACATTTCTCTGATACAAGATCTTGGAAAATGTAGTCTTTAATATTCAGAAAAAGCTTCACCTGAACTCCAGACTAAGTACAGCATGATATTTTCATTACAGCACAAAAGAAATAATGTAATTTCTTATAATCAATATTGCACGAAATCTCATTGGGTATTTTAAAAAGTTCACCTTTAAAGCATAAAGAAGTGTATATCCAATTCAATTTACAACTTATATATGTAGGAGAAGAAAGAAGGTGAGCAAGAGACGTTTATTTTTAAAAATCATCTTTTGAGTATGGTATGATTGCTGCCTGGTGCCAAAGGAAAAGGATCTTGCATCCATTGTTTTGCAACTTCCAACAGGCTGTCCTTTTGAAAGTTAACCACGTAAAGGCAGAAAAAACAGGAAAAGGACTGACTTTGGAATACTGCACAAACAGATTAGGAGGTAACAAATGAATTCTATACAGCAGAATCACTAATATTGAGCTAATGACTGGCCAGCATTTACAAAAACCAAGCTAAAAACTAAGAGCAAAAAGACTCCAGTTGGAAGAGACGCACAGGAGCAGTGCAAATGACATGAAGAGAAACATAGCTACCACAAAAGTGACCCAAGATGATACAGAAAAAAAAAGGGGGTTTTCATTGAAAGGGACAAGCTCTTTCTCCAGCAGTGTGCCAGAGGGTGGAGATGATAATATCAGACTTTATGCCACTGTGCTACAATTTATATCTAAATTCTAAACACAGGTAACCAACAGCTTTAAAAGTAAATACAGCACATTCCATGGGACTCTCTTTTCCCACACAAAAGTCATGACATATCCATTACATGGTTAGAACTACAAAACTTAACCATAATAGACTCCAAAGCTGGAGCCCTGGAGCAGGGACACTCATGGCACAGCTCCCATTGACTCCAGTGATGGCAATGCCTCCCCTCATGTGTGGCATCACATGACTTAAGCTACAAATGCAGTTCTTCTATATGTACACCACCTATACATACACTATCCCAACTGCACAGTGACACTGACTAGGATTACAATGTAAACTAGAGCTTTGGAATTGCTCTTCAAGTTACATCATTTTTCTGTCCTGTGATGGTCTCAGCACGTTAAATGGAACAGTCTCAACCAAAAAGAGGGAAACTCCTCTCTGCAGAGAAAATGTTTGTTGCTGCTCTTCCCCGAACTGAAAAAGGAGTCAAAAGAGATATTGTGCAATTAAAGCAGGCATTGACAAGAATATTAATGCTAAACAAGCCAAAGCAATACTGTGCTTTTGCAAAAACTGCCTTTTGCATTTATCATTTTATATTTCAGTATTTTCTTCACTTAAATGCAAAGTTTCCATATTCCTAATGTATATATGCTAAATGTATACACTCATGAGTAGAACTGATCTATTTTAGTCATATGGACTTTTGAAAATACTGCCAGTCATTTCCTAGAGATTATTATTCATCTAATTAACTCAGTCACTGAAGATAAACTGAATAAATTAGGAGTTATATAAGTTTGAAGGATCAAATAAAGTACTGCACGAGGAGGAATAAAATAGCAAAGCAAAAGGAAAAGAAGTACTGCACGTGTTTTCTGATGGAGAAGTTGAGGACCTAAAGGACTTTTGTTTTTTCAGAAACACAGTATGAACCTAAATAATACATTTCAGATTCCTAAAATGGCCTTCAAGTCCACAAAGTTCATTTATTTGGATATAATGGATACAGCATAGTGAGCATCAGGAGTGTTCTGCAAAGCTCCACAGAGGAAGAGCACAACACAGTAAGGGAATGGATCCTCATGCTTCCATATGTTACAGCAGGCATTTTAAAAATGAACTTACTGGATTGTACATCTGATTGAACAACTGCTCAGCTTGCTACATTGCAAAGTTGGTAGGGAGTGAAGCACAGACAGGAAAAGAAGGAAAGATCCAGGAAAACAGCATTAGCTCAACAAAACCAGTGCATTTGCACAGAAGAATTTGTCATTACAAAAAAAAAAAAA
>VYXF01010568.1:22463-106410 GCA_013397295.1 Polioptila caerulea
AACCAAGGCTTTGTGACAAAAAAAATGTTAATTAAAAAAAAAAAAAAAAAAAAAAAAAAAAGAAAAAAGAAAAAAAGAGGTAGAAATTTAAGATTCTAAACATTCCTTGGTGAAAGTGAGAGGCACTGGGGAAACATAAATGTTGACTTTGGCTCCTAAAAAAGAATAGCTGGAGTAAGAAATTTAAGGTTTGTGTTACTTTCCCTTTCTCAAGTTAAATAACCCATGAAATAAAGAGAGGTGTCCACTTTTGATGATACATTAAGTGCTGGTCTCAAGCAATCAATCACAAGAAGTGCTTTTGGCTGAGGCTGCAATTTATCACCAAAGCTTCAAAGACAGTAATAATAAAAGATTAATTAAATAGTATCATTAAATTTATTACTTTCCTTTTGTTTAATACAATACTGAATTTTCTATGCAGAATGACTTTCAAACAGTATAGCCTGGCAAATAGTACTTCAGCAACTGCAAATATGTCAGTAAGCAAGTAAATTTAAGGTAATGAAAAACAACAAAAGAAGGAAATTCTAGAGTGGCTAATAAAGATTATACACATACACATATATATAAAACACTTCACTACCTATTAGGTAATTCCTGCTGTTTTTTCACTAGTAGTAATACAAAGTAAGTCAACAAAAATCATGGAATTTTGGAAAAAAGCATTGACCGTTCTCTGGCATTTAGAATTTTTTCTGTTAAATTTTTTTTTTATGAATTTTGATCCATAATATCTGTCACAAAATGTTCAATAAGCATGTCTATTATTTAAAATATTACTTTTTATACCAAAATATAGCACAGTCACATGAATAATTACTTTGTACAAATACCCTCTTCATTGTTTTTTGAAATATGTCTACTGTGTAAGATGGGTTTAGAATCAGCATATTTTTTTCTTGCCAGAATGCAAAAAATCTTGTCATGCAGTACTGAAAAATATTTGGATCTAATAAGTTGCAATAAAAATCTATCTTTATCATCAATAAATGAATCTTACAGTCTTCAAAAAACAGAAAGCAGGGAAAGCTGGGGAGGAGAAACTCTAAAACTTGTTTTGGCATTTTTTATTTACAGTTTTAGTTTGGACTTGCCCCTTGTGCACATTTTCCTTCAGACATAGCACTTACCACCATTATTGCTCATGCAAAACTAACTCCCAGCAAGCGTGCACGGAGCACTATCTCCCTATTTCTTAGTTTAATTGGTTAAAACTTATAAAACAACACTGAACAAGAATTATTTTACAGCAGCATAACAAAACACCTCCTCCATGATATTTTCAGAGAGGAGTACTGTGTGAGTTCCTTGGACTTTTTCCAAGGAGGCAGCCCCTTGGAGTGGGTTTTGAAAGGGAGATGTAAGCTGTGCCAGACACCTCAGCTCCTGCAGTGGTTGATGCTCATACGTGAGCACCCTCATGGGACACGTGGGCTCATTCATGACCCTGTCGCTGTCCCCTCCTCCTCTGACCCAGACATGTGCAAGAGTGACCCAGGTTTCTGTTTCACTCACTTTCCTGAGGGCTGAGAACACGGTGCAGGTATTTTTTCTGGGGACCAATTACTTTTAACGCAGGGTATTTACAGGTTTGAACATAAAGCATTTCATTAAAGAAAATGTGAATTGAAAATGACTGTTTGCAGTCTACTGTCATTAACAGTCACTGTTTCTGTTCAATTAAGCATGCCCAGAAAGAAGGTTGTAACTACGTTTTATTGTGGAAATACCTGGTCTCCTACAAATGGTGGGTGAATTTCCATTGGGGCTTTATGCTGTATTGATGATATAATAAAACTATTATGCTTTCAACTTTCATTCAATAATTGTTTGTATTTATACACAAGAAACATGCTCCCTTTTTTATAAAAAAGGCATCCCAGACACTCTCTGACTTCTGAAAGTGCTTTTTATTCCATGACTGTATGATGTGTGTATATGTACAGTCATAAACTATCGACTTTGGATTTCAAGTCCTTCAAGAGGACTTTGATGAGGGTTAAGTGATCTGTGCTTCCAGATATATTTTTTAAATGAAGAAGAAAAAAGGTATTTCAGATTGAAATGAAGTATCTGTTGTAGTGGAGTGCAAAGTAAACAAACATATATTCTAACAAACTAAAGCAAACTAAATTACTTCCGGAGAAACATTTTCTTTGGAGATTTTAATTCTGCCATCAATAGCATTTTTAAGCTATTGGACATGAAAATTATTTGTGTTTCCATTTGTATATGTTTATTGAGAAAAGCTTCCTTTCCTCTCAACTAAAGATCTAATGCAGGCACTTAATTGCACATATTCATTCTGAATTAAGAAAGAATACAAGTATAATGCTGACACGCTGGTATCCTTTATACTTTGCAATACCTTCTTCACAGGTCAGGCTACTGAAACAATGCTTAATCACTGAGCAGGATACTACTGAACCTAGGTAAAAAGAATGTCAGAATATTATGCTAACAGTGATAACATTCACAGAACAAATACTATTTACCAGAAAATGAAAAATTATATCAATATTTTTAAAAAAACAAAAAAACGCTTGATGTACACGTAGTCATGAATTGCAGAAGGCAAACATAATGCCTGACCCCATCAAATACATAATGAGAACAATGAGAGCAGACATTACCAAACAACACAGAGAAAGGTCAAGGAAACAATGGTATCAAAACACTTGCAAATCATTTAAGCAAAATCTAGTTTATTGCAGCAATTTAAGTGAAACCATGTAATAAAATACAGGGTTTGTACGTTTTCTTTTAAATGCTTGCTTCCACTTCTTGCTGAATAGAAATACTGAATTGCCAGCTGATATAAACTTTTGATTATTTTGCTTAATTATCACAAACGTGTTCACTAACAGAGCCAAAAATACATCAAAATAAAACCTAGCTAGAGTTTTCATAGAGGCTGATTTTTTAATTAGAAATTTCACCATTTCTTGAACAAGCTTTTAGGTTTTTTTCTCATCCTGCAAACATTTCAGTTTACTTCTAAAAGTGGTGTTAATTCACACAGATATAAATTGCTGGTTTGATAACTCCTTTCTGCCCTTTTTCCTCCAATGTCCTGCTCTCAGTTCATCTATTTGTTGCAGCTTCTCAGAATTCCCTCATAGAGGTACTCAGGACAATTTCTGAGGCTCACTAGTGGCTTTGGTACAAACCTCTTGAGAAAAATCAGTATTTGATGCAAGCATCAGCAAACAGCATAAGATGGGTAGACTCTAGATTTACTCCAGAAGAGTAAATAAGCTCATCATTTCAAAATGAGGGTATGGGATGCTGATTTTTGTTTTGCTGATTGTTTGTTTTAAGATGGAACTTACCTTTTTCAACTGTGCTTCCAACTTACTACACTCTTCTTTCTTTTGTTCTATGGCTATTTCTAAAGACTTAAGTTTGGAGTCTCTTTTCAGCCCTGCTGATGCCAATGAAGATGCATGTTCTTTGAGATCGATTAAACTAGACTGGAAAATGACCAAGAGTAAAAAGTTAATTCCTAGTCACCAGGACACTAACTCAATGCCAACTTAGCAATCACTTGGATCCTGTTTCCCCCTCCCCCAAAAAGAGTTGACTCAAAGATAAGCATTGATAGCAAAAGACACCATTTTGTGCATACAACTGGAACCACAGTAGCTGGCAGGAAGTGAAACACAGAAACATTGATAATACAGACGAGCTCATGTCATATTCTAGAGGTACAAACACACTGAAAACTATTTCTTTATCTAACAAATGAAAACAGGAGCAGCAATTTGAGCCTAGTGGAAGCTTAGGTAAAGGACAAAGTAGAGATTATGATGCACAACTATGTAAAAAGTGAAGCAATATTTTATGTACAAATGGGGACAGTGAAGAATGCTTAAGAAAACAGCAGTTCTGAAGCTGAACACTGAAGTGGCAGAATTTTAGTACTTGACATGATTCAAAAGTAATCCTAATGCACTTTTTTTCATCGTAATGAAAGGTAGAAGAGTTTTTAAGAAAAGACTGACCTCTTTTTCTGTCAGTTCAGCTTGTAAAGCATTAACCTTCTCCTTCAGGTCCTTGTTTTCTTTTTTATAAGACTCAATTTCTTCAAGTCTTTCTCTGTCATCTCGATCCCTTTGCTCCTTCAGACGCTCTATTATTCTTTCCTAACAAGGGAAAGAATTGCAAAACAGAAAAGCTGGGAATCATTTTAAGAAAAGACAGAATTAAATTTACTTGCATTATGTAGCACTCGTTAAAAATAAGGCCTTCAGAAGCAGAGGATGATTGAGTTAATGATATTAAAAGTCAATACAATATTTTTCTAGATTTCAAAATCATAAGATCAAGGTTTGAATTATTTGATAAGAGTAACACAGTACAGGAACTTCATTAAAGAGCTATACTGATATTATGTTTAGTTTTGTAATAGTTGTGGAAAGATATTATCTTCAATAATGTATCTCCTGTATTCATAAGTGACTGAAGTCCTGAATACAAGTTCAAAACAAGCCATGAACAGTTTCCCCAGAGGCCATGACCAGTTTGCTCAGGTTCGATTTTGTTATTACTCTTAAGTGCTTGTAATAAGACGTCCAAGTTCCAGATCTAATCAGAAATCAGCCACCTGCCAACTATCAGTATCTTGCAGTTTACATGTATCATATTGAGATGTCAAAAAAAGCTGTCCAAGACACAGAAAAAGCACCCTGATACAAATTAAGAAACTCAAAGGAAGATTTTTCTCTGTCTAATTAACAGTAACCCTACAGACATTTAAATTCAATCATGTTTTTGCATATTTTGCTGATATCCAATAACTATTTCCTGGTTTGCTGAAAATCACCAGTCATTGATTGGGTGATTCATTTGAAGGGTGAAATGGAAAAAGCAGACACAGTAGTATGGTTTTGTTAATCACATTTCATCAATACTTGAAGGATGCAAATACTAATCAGAGAGAAATACTTAGGGTAGAATGAAATAACCACTAGAATTGCATTCCATTTGGAAGCAGGTCTTTAGGCAGTCAATGGGGTCATTTGGGTGGTGGCAGTCAGGGGGGCAGGAGAAGCAACATCATTTATGTCCTGCCTTTATTGTCTTCATCACTGATGTCCTGCACCAGGGTGAGGGCAATCCCAGGCCTGGCAGACAACACACAGGGCAGCCCAGAGGAGGAGGACTTGGTTGTGTACAGTGACAAAGAGCTCCACACAACTCATCCACGAGCACTCAGAGCCCAGAAAACCACCTGTGCTCCTGGGCTGCTGCCAAAGGAGGTCAGGGGAGGTGACTCTGCACCCCTGCCCTGCTGCCACCCACCTGGGGGAGAGCTGCCTCCAGTGCTGGGACCCCAACACAGGGACACTGATGTGAGGAGGGGGTCCTGAGGAAGGCCAGGGAGACCTAAGGGCTGTAACAACCTGGTCTGATGGAAGGTGACCCTGCCCACAGCAAGGGGGCTGGAACTAGGTGATGGCCTTTAACATCCTTCCAATCTAAACTTATGATACTAATTAATTTCAGGTTTATTCATAATAACAAACAATATAAATTGTTAATACCTTGAATATTAATATTAAGATGCCAGCCTCCATAAAGTAGAATATTTTAATAATCATAAATATTCAGATTCTACCTGGTTATATTCAGAATAAGTTTTATACCAATTCCATCTTGAAGATTTATTTACCCAAATGATTTTTTCATCTACAACAAATTAAACATAACACTATTTCACCTTTTTAATGAACAGTATATTTTTTTCTCAGTCAATCACAAAAGAAGAGTAATTTATCTGTCAGCTGCATAAGGCTAAATGTCAAAAACGTGTTAAAAGGCCCTAATATACCATGTTTTACTTGATTAACAGCTAACTTGCAGAAATCTCAACAATGTGTTCTTGTTTCAGTCTTGTTTGCATTGGGCAGCTTTCCTTATGCACTAATCTGGGACCTCACAGGTCTAATCTATTTGCACTTTATCACAGAAGCAGGAACTGAATTGCCCCAGCATATAGCTCCATTATCAGACATACTCCACTGCTTATCTGCTGTATGCTGCTACAGTAGGACCAACTTTATAAATATCAGCTTCATGAAAGCAACCTCTTGAGCTGCTTTGGGCCAGTCCAAGAGCTGAGATATTATTTGAAAAGTTTCTTGTAATAACATCAAGGCAGCTGATAGCACTTTTGCATAGCCTGATTTTCAAACTTTTTTTCTTTTTTAATTGCAAGGTAATCCTTATTGTTGTTGTTACAAATTTTCACTGCTTAGGAGAGACTCTGAAATTAGGGATAAAGAGTTGAATAAATATGTTTTGCTGCTTAGTTCCAAAATGAACCCAAATGCGACTGTAGTTGATTCCTTTGATTCCTGACAAGAGGATAAATCACACCAGCAATGCAATCAGAAAAATAGTAAGATTAAAAGAAGGAAAATTTGACATTGTTTGATGACATCTACATTAATTTCTTATTTAGGGTTCCCAAGATACCTAATCAACTAAATACGTGGAAAAATCTATTTTCATAAAGAATGAGACATGTTTTCTAATTGAGAGCCAAAATCTTAATCTGTGGATTTTCAAGAAAAATTCAGGAAAATATTTGAGTTTTGAACTTCAAAAATAGCTTTATAATTAATTAATATCCCATGATCATGTTTTAATTTGTTTTTCTTCCTATAGAAGCTAATAAAAATAATTCCATCAGATTCCCGTAAATTGTGGTTAGTTAAATTGGTAGGAATAACTTTATTTCCAATTTAAAAGAGCTTCTCATGATGGTCTTGAAGAATTTTATTAGTTCTTTTTAAATTAAAATTCTAAAAACTACTGAATGGACAAAGAATTAATACAACGTAAAAAACAGCGTAATCTCAGAGTATTAAAAAAATTGTATAGTTGAAAAGTAGGTCTGATACAATTTCTAGAAAGAAAAACAAAGCACACAAACAATGCATTTCCATGGAAATGGAAATCAGGTATTCTTAAATGAAAGCATCATCCTTTACTGAATTGATAGAAGGACTTATACTGATGCACTCGTTAAGAAAAAACTCACTAAGGGTTCCTGTTTTGTTCCATTTGGACAGACCTCTATTCCATATTTCCACCAGTATTCCCAGTGGAAATATTTGATAAGTATTGATAAAGTCTGTAGGTCTTAAGAATGCTACTGCATGAGAAATTTCCTGAGAGCAGTTAGGATGAGTTGGGAAGCTGGACACAGAAAGGAACGAGGCACATGTGTAAACATACACTGTCAAAGTATTTAGCTGCCAGAAGACAGAAGAAAACCAGGTGTAATTGTCCATTGGGAATTTCTAGAGGATGGCTACTGGCTTCTTTCAGTGTGTAAGTGCATCCCAGGAATCACACCTGACTTTGGAAAATCTGCTCTTCCCAGTGTGGCCTTGGGGGACTTACAATGGAAAAGAAATTGAGGGTGATTTCCCTGAACAACAAACAATCAAAGTCATACAGAGAGATGCATTTACCTTGGAAACTTTCTCCTCATTGTGTCTCATGCTCTCAGATCAAGCTCCCTGTTTTCCAAAAGCTGATCTGAATCCTAACTCTGCAGTGGTTTTGCCTCCTACTCCTAGGCAAGTCTCCATTGTGACAGTCACTCTGCTTCCCAAAGGACTGTTTTAAAAACCCCTCAGCTGCCTCCAAGGACATTTTGGGAAAGTGACTAATCCAGAAAAGATAGCTTACAAGGAGAGAAAACAGATTAAAAAGTGCTTTCTGTCATTTTTTATTAATATTCTGTGAAATTGATGAACACTGTGTCCAGATTAGCAGTGAAAGAACCTAGAAATGTGTCATTTTACTGTATAAGTAAAAGCTTATCTACATGAATCAATACTAATGACAAGTTTTTTCACTGTCACTGACCAAGCAAATGCTAGGAAAGCAATTAAACACATAAGAAATAAAAAACCTGACATTAACATTTTATGTGTCAGTGCAAACACCACAGCAGCATTTTCAAGTCATATACAATCATAAATACTTTCATAGGATTACACACTGCAGAATGGCACACATTACTTTAATTAGTCACACTCACCTGTTCACATTTAAGTAGTATATATTAAGATCTGTGAGCTGCAAAATGTGGATATTTGTACTAATTTTTTGGGCATATAAATTCACTTGCACTACCTCATATTCAAAGTCAGCTGAAAGAAGAAACCTGACCTCACTGAAGCTGGTAGGAATGTTGCCACTAAATCAAACAGCCCAGATTTATCCCCTCTCCTAGATATTTTCTAAATAAAGGCAGAGAGTTTGTAAAGGAAAAAAAAAAAAGGAATTTGCCAATTTTTTTTTAAATGAAAGAGTTTCCATTTAAAATGAAGTGTAAGAAGCCAGCAGTGCTCACAGCAAGCCAAGGCAACACTTGGTACAGCCACTTGCTCTTGGCCCCTGCTAAATGGACAGGATAATCAAGATCACAAAGACAGCAAAATGCCCAGAACTCTGCCTTCTTTAATTCAGGTGTCCAATGCCTTTCAGTTTTTTCAGGGAAAAACCACTCATCTCATTGATTAAGGCAAAATCTTCCCATGTCCATTTCTCCAGGAGCATGCAAAGGACATCACTCCTTCCCCTCCAAGTCCTGTGTCAGTTCATCCCCTGGCAGTCACTCCCTGCTCATCCTACCAGAACTGGGCCACCTGCTTTGGCACCACATGGCCTTTAGGAGAGCTGTCAGGCCAGCTTAGAAGAACATTTTCTGCACACACTTCACCCACAAGAGCAGCACATTAAGCTTTTCATGGGAGCACATTACCTTTTCTGATAGAGCTTCCTCTAAGGTTGCCAGTGCTGTGTCTGTATTACTGGAGTCTGTCTGCAGTGACTTCACTCTGTCTTTTAGATTAGTTAGTTGTTTGTCTTTGTCCCTAAGTTGCTCCTGTAGATTTTCAATCTGTAAATAAAAACATTAAAATAATGATCAACCTTGTCATAATGCTCCAAGAGGGACTTGGGTGCTGAGTGCATACAAATCACACAAATAATACACATGCCCCAGGATATTGCCAGGTTTGTAGCTGTTGTATCATCAACAATTTTCAACTTCAGTCCTTTCTGTTTTGTTTCATTTTGCTGAAGAAGTATAGTTTTCTAATAAAATAAAGGGAAATCTCAATGGGGTCAGGTACTTTATTATTTAAATATTTTCTGATATTAATCGCTCTAGTTTAAGGTACTGCATTATCTCAGTAATTCAAAGTATGTCTGGAATGACCCCTTTAGATTATTCCAGTCCAATAAGAAGGACAAAGAAAGGGTGAGGCAAAGCAAGTTGAGTGAGCCTTAAAACAAGGACGAAGATTATAACTTGCCTACCTAAAAATCTCTCCTTCCATGATGTCTTGCTGTAAAGAAAACTCAGCTGGGCAGAGATCAGGATGTTTATTCTTAAAAAAGCTGAACCCACAAACAGCCAAACAAAGTCTCAAGGGACACCACTTCCATTCCCTTTCTTCACCTCCACGAATATTTAAAGTATGTCACTCTATTTTGGATATTTCAACTTCTTTAAATAAATCTGGTTCCTCATCTAGAAAGTATTTGAACATATTGCTAAAAGTAGCTAGAAGCACATTGTCATGATTTATAGTGGTTAAATCAGGAAGAGTTAAATCACAAAAGTTTTGCACAAAATTGTCCGCAGAGCAGTGTGGACTCTGGAAATATGAATAAAAGTTCTCATGCTGATTGTCATGGCAATCTCCTTCTGTGGCTGGAAGGCACCATGACCTCTGGGCAGAATGCAGGGGGGATGTGTTATGTCAGATGAGCAAAATTTCATTAATTGTCTGTCGGGAGAATCCCCCTCCCTCCATCCTGCACTCTCTGTGCCACTCGTTACTCACAAACTGGCACAAACCCAAGATTGGTTACTTAAGACTTCAAACAAATAAATAGTAACAAGGAAATTAACTGGTCTGTTTTTTTAGTATGCCACTTTAGGTAATATAAGAAAATATACCAAAATCCATGAAGTATCATTTGTTCAAAATTGGTTTTAAATACATTGTCAACATTAGACAACTTATCACTGTCAACAGATATTCCAATTGTTACTTTCATCAGTGATACTTCACTTTGGATCACATTCTCTTGCTACTGAAACAAATTCAGTTTTCCTGTTCATTTTATAATGTAATGATTTTTTTAGCCAATACCTTTCCATTTAAAGCAACTCATATTTTAACAGAAGTAGGAGTTTCTACTGTTACTTTAAAGATTTCTTTACAAATCTGAAGTCAAAATCAATGCATGTGCAGCTCTGCAGAAGTCCACAGTTATGTCAACAAGAATTTGATCTCCATATGCAAGAACATACCATCATAATCAATTACACTTTAATTTGAGGCACACTTTGGTAAAAGTTCTCCTCCTTCCACATTATACAAGTGCGGGAGAAAAAATCCTGAAGTTTCAACATCATATATATCTCCAATTAACAAGTCATAAAATCCACAGTACAGCTGTGGGCACTGCATAAAATAATGTGGGGTTTTTTTAATTACATTTTAAAAGAATTTAAATAAAAATTTAAAAATTTTTGAAAGTAAATTTGGAGGAGCACAATTCAATTAGAAATTATAGTATGGCAAATACAAGTCTTGTGCCTTTTTTTCTTTTTCCTTTTTTTTTTTTTTATATACATAGTTTGGTATATCAGGTTACTGCTATGAGCCAAAGATTCCACTTGCTATGTAAACTATAAAATACTAAGGAATATATAGAAAGGTCTTTTTGGGAAGACCTGACACAGAATAGCTTACTCTTGTGAATGACCTCTTGCAATATTTTTCTTCGTGTGTATATTTTATACAGATACAGAAACATGATACACGTGTTAATGAGTTAAGAACTTTTTATTTTATGGCATGTGTATTAGTCACATCTAAAATTACATTAACTGGCATTCAGAGGACTGCACACTATGTTTCTTTCTTTACTTCATCCAAGTATTAATGATTCCAACAACTACCTCATGACACCCTGTGGAATACTTCAGCAATTGCACATTTCAGCTTCACCCAAACAAATTCTCAAGTAATAGGGAAAGAAAACAGGAGAGCGAATATTGATTACATGTCCTTTGAAACAAAGTTGAGATCTGGTCCTTTACTATCATCAGCTTGACCTACCAATTCTAGGCACCCTAAATTAAAGTACTTATTTCCTATGCACAGTGCTTATCTGAATTCCACAGCATTTACACGATTTCCTTCCTCTTAAAACTAATTGAAAATATGAGCCAACCCTTAACCAAGAAAACATGTTCTAAAATTATTCAGCATTTACAAAATTCTTTCCTCAGAGGTAGAAGAGAACAGGCAGTAAATTAAAAACATCCCCATTGAATCACAACTGCTTTAAAAATAAGTCACTCAATACATACTCCATAGATAAAATAAGAGGAAAGGATCTAATCATTTTTCTATTTGTGCTATATAAACCTGGATGGTTTGATGGGAACAGGACCACACTGGGGTATGCACAAGTAGAATCAGTACCACAGAGTATTTGTTTGTTGGGATGGGCACAGGATTAGCAGGGACCTGCTGATGCAGAAAGACTTTATGACCAGTTAATCACAGAGTTCTCTCAACGAGATTACAGGAGACAAAGAGATTGAGAGGTCTCACGTGCTAAAATCTTGGAACACAAGATATGATTTAGTTCTTCCCGAGATTTTTTTAAATCCAGAAAGCAAAACAAACCCTCTGGTAACCTCTATCATTCTCGAACACATATATATATATTTGGGTACAAGCATTTATGTAAGAATACAATTCTATTATTGAATAATGACTTTTGAGCATGACTGAATACAGTTTATGGCAGGGACTGTTAAGACCTCCTTAATCCTCAGGTACTTATATTTTTTTCTGGTAGGAAGTTAGTTACTGTGAAGTTTTGTCAGCTTCTATTTCTTACCTCTGTAAACTGCAATGTCTCTGTGCTGGGATGAAAAGAAACTGCTCTATTCTTTCTGTATTTCACAAAGTGTGTATATTCCCAGGGCTTCACCCAGACTTTATTCCTTCTTTTCAAACAATACCCTTACAGATAAATGTCTTTGCTATGAGGCATCCTGTCAATAAACCTCAAGTGCTAATCTTGTCACCTTTTGGCAACAGTCTCAGGAATGCTTATTAAATACTCAAGGGATTAAATTAAATCTCACCCACAGACAGGCTTTAAAATTCTCCAGTAACCCAAGTTCTCAAAAGAAAACTCCTTTCATTGTCAAAATTAAGGTACTGTACTATGGAACTTGCTAGAAAATTATATAATCAAAGAAAATGTTCCATGCTGTAACAATTTGCCTTCAGAGATTCGCCTTTAAGTATAAGAGAATTTAAGAACCTGTAAGAGAGAAATTACCTAGGACTTCTTGGGCTTAGCTAATGAAAACATAAAGCCATATACTTAAACTTAGTTGCAAGTTACTCTGCTCTGTATTTGAGTGCTAAATAACTCAGATAATGAGTATTTTGTAACAATGAGGTTTTTACTCCAAAAGTTCATTTTGCTCTAAATTACTATGGACAGAATTCTATGAGATTTGTTTCATATTGAAGTGCAGACCATATCAATTCCAGGGAAGTAGATCAATAACAAGTTTAATTTAAATATAAATAAATATTAAAAATAAACATATATAAATTATAAAATATAAATAGATATAAATTTAAAACTGAAACCTAGGAGAGAAAACAGAACTTTTGTATTATTTACAAAAAAAACCTTCATATTTTAAGAAAGTAAATTCTACTAAACAATTTTCCAAGTACTGTTCCAATCTACTTTAAACAAGAAATGGTATGAACAAGAAAAACTGACTTAATAAGCAGCATTCATCCAACATGAGCATTATCTATGACTACTTTAAAACTTAGTATTCATTTTCAGACTTTAGCTTCTGCCTTATAGACATAGATAACAAAAGAAAAAAGTAATATAACTATTAATCAAAACAGAAAAAACAGGCATAGCTCAAACATAAAACTAAATGGCTACTTACACATAATTTATTTTTATTAGTAAGGCTCATGGTAAATGTTCTGGCTCATACAATCCTTTTCAGAAACATCTCAGGATGTCCCAGAACATGAAACCAGCTTTGGCAGTGACTCAGCAAAAGAGATTTCTACAGACATCCCAAAATCTTCTGGTGTGTGTGGAGGTGTGCATGCGTAATTTGTAATGAAACAGCTGGAAAAAATGAAATTACTCTACCCTACCATGACTGTGAAAATATTACTACCTGAGTAGTAACAGTAGACTTAATATAGAGGTATAGTCTTTGGAGAGCACTATCGATTTTTAGCTAGAGTTTTTTTACCAAATGGTGTACAGTTCCTAAATATCACATCAGCTAAAATATCTGAAAATTACCAGGATTTACAGCAGCTTTTTGAATTTTCAGCCTAAGGAGTGAGAGGGGGAATTTTCCTTAGAGTCACAATACCACTTAAATGCAGTTCTTAGTTTAAGCAGAATTTCCAATAACAAAATGAGCCCATTGAAGGACAAATTCTGCTTCAACATTGCAGATTGCCTTCAGACTTGAAAGAGACTGCCCCAAAAGTGATTCCTAACCAGTGCCAGTAACTTGCACTTTGTTTTTCTTCCTTTTGAGTAGGTAGATAGACAAGCATTAACTAGGAATATTTTTTCAGAAGTAAAATACCACATACTTTTAGATTCCAAAAATTAAAATAAACATTGTGTTAATTAATTGTCCTATAATATAAAACTACTTAAAATATTATAAAATAAGGGGTTGCTGCTTGCAGCTGAATGTGTTCTTTAAAGTGTAAGATTTGTACTGATCCTTTGCTTGACTAATGTAACTGGAAAAAAGTTTGTTACTCTTAAAATGACATGATAAAATACTCTAGGATTTCATAAACATATCCAATATCCACTGAAGTGCTTGATTACGTCTCAAAAGAATAACACTTCTTCCTGATAGCTGCCTATTGCACAATATGTTCTCAATTTAAAATATTTCCAAAGTGCCTTCCTGTTACTACCTTACAAATTTATATTTTCCAAATTGAAGTAAAACAGCAGCATTTTACTTACTTCAGATTACAATAGTAGTCATGGCTCAATAGTACTTTTTAGCTCTATATTCTTATATTATTTTGCCCTGTGAGGTTTTCTTCAACACCAGGGGTTCTAGATGGCCCAAAGCATATGGCCAGCTCAATCCTACTGGGTTACTAAATCAGAGACAGTAAAGGTATTTTTAATGCTGTCCATAAGTATAACAAAGCCCTTTAGGTTATGTCTAAGAACATCTCCAGCTGTGGATATGGTGTGTGCCCGAGGAGAAGGCAGACTCCAGCTCAGTAGGTCTGCAAAGTTTCCACAAAAATGACTGATCTGCCTGAAGACTTTTTTTCCTCAAAGTGCCTTCAAGGGGACAGTTCCAAGTGCCACAGTGCAAAGTGACTGTCACAAAGGAGCTGATGGAGCAAGGGCTGCTCCAGACATCAGCCCTCACATCAAGCTGATGACAGGGGAACAGAGCAGGGGCATGGGCTGGTAACCACCCCACTGCCACCTTCCCAGCCTAATCCCAGCAGGAAGACAATAATCCAATAATCCTTCAGAGTCTTGCTCTACTTGACAAACTCAAAAAACAGAAATATGCATAAGACCAGGATAGGAAACCAGAACAAAAAAAAAAAAAAAAAAAGAAATCAGAGCATTTTTCCTGATGTACATTTGCACTGTTTCCCCCAAAGCTACAGCAATTCAATTCAAGGCATTTTCTACTTCTTTCCACTCATATTTTTGCTGTTAGAATCACACAGCTGATGAGATTAATACTGGGGGTTTGAAAATTTAATTTTATGGCTGATCATTATTTTTATGTCTATATTCTATATATGTAAACTATTATATTCTACATATTCATTTACATTATCAACTACATGATACTGTCCATTTTACTCAATGCACAACCATCTTCTTCCTTTTTCCTTCATTTGAAGTTGCTGATTTTTACATGTAATTTGTCTCTAAAGAATTAGCAAGTGCTTTGGGCCAGGAGTATGTTAGCTTACACAGTGTTTAAGCAAAACACTATATAAGCAAAATAAGGAGGCTTCAAATTTTAACTGATGTCTAATTGAACGGTAAAGCTGCAGTAGCAAGCAAATATAAAGAAAATACAAGGCAAAAAAAAAGCAAGTTTACACAGATGTTGATATGTGGAGATGGGAATTTTCACAGAATTAATTGAAGAAAATGGAACAGTCGAAAAGAAGGGAAAGGTATAAAATGATAAAGTATGATGAAGTAATTAACACTGACAGCAGAATCACAACTGTGGGGTTCTGCCACCTGAACAGCACTAAGAGTTGCTTTTATATTGTATCTTACTAAAAATGTCACATTTTCTTACAACAAATCTCTGTCCTAAGGAGTATGCAAATTAGGAATAGAGGAATATTTTAAGATTTAGAAGACATTCTTGCTATAAACAGTTTAGTGCCATATGTTCACTCTGACTATCCTGCCATTTGATAGTCTATTCAACACATGCACCACAGTGTAGTCATAAAGCTGCAAATACAAAGAAATATTAATGAAGACATGAAATTTACCTGGATATCAAGCTTCTGAACAGCTGTTACACAGCAATTAAACTTTCCCAGAGTGTGCTAAGAAAATCAAGTCAGTCTGTGGTAGAATCCAAAGATCTACTCACGTAATGTGCAAGTATTTCCCACGTCATTATTTGTTCTCTATGATTCACTTTGTAAAATGCATCAATTGAGATTAGAGAAATCTCAGGGAAAACAGTACAGTACAGAAGCATAAAGCATTATTACAGTATATTCAAAAATCCAATAGGATTTGCAGTTTACCTAAATATAAAATACATATACCAAATAATTTTGGAGAGAGGAAAAAATACATATAAAGAAGGAAAATAATCTAGGAACCTATGAATTGTTGATCAACAGGGAAAAATGCATGTCATTTACTGGGATATGCAGTAATATTCTCTGGCCAGTACCTGTTATCTGTGACTCCAAAAAAATTGTCTTTATTTCATGACTGGAAGAATCAGTCTACTGCTTCATGTACACATAGAAACTGAGGGCATCCTATTCCATCAGTGAGCAAATGCAACTAAAATCAGAGATCAAAAGTGATAAGTATCTTTTCTTCTTCTTCCAAAACAAGCATGTATGTTTGTTTTATTGTGCATTCACTGAAGGAAATAGTTAACCCATTTTCACTTACTGTAAGATTCTAGATCCTTTCATTACACAGGATTCAAAGGCACAGGTACAGGAAGGATTCAGAGGAATCAACAAGCATTAAGAAAGAAGAGGTGTGCACTGAGTTTTCATATAGAGAGCAGAAGAAAACTCCCCCAGGACTGCTTAGGGAAGAGCTCTGCCCTCAAGTCAGCTGATACTTTTACAGGGCTATAAAAGCAGGTCAGTGGGCAAACGAGCCAAGAGAGGAGAAAGCTGTCACACAGAAAGGAGCTCCTGGACTGAAAGCTTGGCTTCTGTTGCCAGACTCCAGCTGAGAAAGAGCTGGAACTTAATGCTAAAATTAACCTTCACCAGGAAGCTAGCCAAAAGAAGCCTGGGCTGATAATATCCACTTGTGTATCTGGAAATACTCAGTCTCTGTCTCCTCCTCCTCGGGGGCCAATAAATTCTCTGAACAAAACAGCTTGACTCTTGGACTCTTCTAAGCAGGACTCACAATCTTGTGAGACATCCATTGAAAAGCTTTTGCTCTCATTGTATGTATTTACTGTGATGTAATTCAGAATGCAATCAGTATTTTCCAAATAGTAAACACAGAAATACAGAATAGACTAACACAATTCCATTTATGAGGAGGCAGAAATTCATTCTTAAGCTAATGCTTCTTATAATGTCTGTCTGTGTATATGAGGGCCAGATTTTCAAGCTGGGTTGGTTGGGTACGTACATTCACAATATTTTATGAGTTACAGGCTGATTATGATTTTTTTTTTAAGTCTAGCCCAATTTGCACATTGAGAACACCATCTACCTTTCTGGTGCTTGAAAACATCTGGCTATGTTTTACTCATGGCCAGTTTTGTACTATTTGGTGTTTATGCCTATAAAATAGGCTACATTGGCTTGCACAAAAAACTATTACACTATGTCATATGCCAGTGAGAGAAGTACATCTACTTTAATATACTGTCATGTAAATTCACATGGAGGAAATAAAAAAGCTGCTTTGGCATTCTTATACTTTTAATAGAGGTCACTGAAGTTGAACGTGATTCTTAGTGTGTATCTTGTCATTCCTACTATGTCTGTATCAATTGAGAAGACTCGGGGGCCTGTGTCCAGATTGAAAAGTTGCAGCACATCTCATAAAAAAGTGAACAGATGGGAAGAAGAGAGAGGCGGCTGATGAGCTGTACAGACAAGTGTTGGGCAAGAGGGAGCACTGAAAAGGGAAGCTACAAAAGAAATGCAGAAGGAATAGGCACCTCAAGAGGCTGCAGAAAGAGAGTAGGAGCCAGTTCAACAGTAGCTTGGGAAGTTTCCAGAGCAATGAACACAGAGAAAGCAAAAGGCTGGACAAGAACAGAGTAACAAAAGGTGTATGGTGTGAGCTGTGCTTTAAAATACAGAAACACATAAAGGGAAATATATGCATAGAAAAGGAAAAACAACAGAAGCTGTGAAATAGATGACCAGTCTGTTCTGAAAGCAGCTCTAGTTTGGTTATCCAAAGTATTACAAGAAAAACACTAAAAAGCATATTACCTTAATTTATATTATTTCACTTTATAACATGTTATTAAAATATAGTTATTAAAGAGCAATATAGTCATTTCATATCCTTAGGAAAACTATTAAGATAGGAAAACAGAGAGATATCCAGAAAAAAAAGATTTCCATTATAGAAAAGAGCCATAACCTTGAGTTCTGAATAACAGGCAGAAACCTTACAAACTGCTTCATTTCAAAGTGAAAAGGTTGAGCAGGTTGTGATGTGGAAAGGCTTGAAGCCTGACTTAATCCCTAGAGAAAAAGCAGTGTTTTCATTCACTGTAAGAATCTCCTTCAAATCCTGCTTGTGGGCAGTGGAACATACTATAATACCCTGAGATCCTTTCCAGGACTGCCTATGTTACCCAGCAATGAAAAACCTATGATAATTGAATTTCCTTTCCCATTTGAAGGCTATCCAATCACTTAATAGATGACCTTGTCAATCTGATTTCATGCTACTCATTTTCTAAGATTTACACTGTCCAAAATAATTTATCCTCATTTGTGGTATTTATACCTTCAGAATGTTAAAATAAAAAACTAAGCTCTACTGACTTTAGACAGATGCCCAAACCTGACAGGTTTCTAACCATTCTTCTTGCCTGACACTTTCACATTTTCATCCTTCTTCTGACCACGAGATGTCTGAAATCATACATGGTTTTTCAGGTGGGATGACAAAAAAAGTCATTTAGAGAGCAGTTATCATCTTTTGCTCCACTACCCATTATTTCTGCAGACAGAATACTGGCAATTTTCACTACCACATCCCATTGGAAATACTATTCAAAACTCTATTAATCACTGCCTTCAGCCTCCTGGCATTAACACTCCAAATTTCTTTTGGGGCTAGTCATCATCTCCTTTTCTTCTTCTGCATTCAAAGGTGGTTGGGGTTTCTTTTTCCCTAATTGAAACACTGAAGAATATTTTCTAAATGAAAATGCTGAATAAAGTTATATGTGAGAGAAAAGCCTGCCTTCTCACTCCAAATAAGTTCTTCTCAACTGCTGTTGCTTTTATTCTTTTTGATCGCTCTTCAATCAACTTCAATAACTTTTTTTATTGCCTAAAGTATTTTATTCACTTGTATTCTTGCTCTCTTGGATTAATTTTTTTTTTCTCCAGAATTATGAATTATAATAAAATATTTCAAATCTAGAAAGTCACTGCTCCACTAAAATACCATATACTTGATATAAGCAATCCAGTTAAGGAATTGATGCCAAATTTAAACTCTATCATAATTTGCAGTATCCCAGGGTTTTTTGCCTATTTTTCATATTTTAGTTTATGCACATGTGCACTGTAATACTTTCCAGAAGTCTGTTTTATTTTTACTAACACCACTGCATATTTCTATTGATGGCTTAAAGTTACTCTTTAAATCACCAGCCTGAGTGAAAGAGAAGAATACCTTTATTTCCTTTCCTGGAAAGTTTAAAGAGATATTTAACATGCTTTGTAAGGTTTGAATTTGAAACTCTATACATTTCCCATTTAAACAACTCCCTTAGTTTTGATTCCAATGCAAAGCTATAAAAGATACAAGAGTCTAGACAAAAGCAAAATAAATGCACATTCAAACATCACCACACTGTTCCAAAGGACAGTGTAACTCAGATTATACATAATTCCAAAAATACTAAATGCCTAATTGCAGTGTGCTACAACTAATTTTGTCAGAAGACCTGGCCATACAAAATTACAGCTATAATGTAATTTATCTCTTTATATGAACAGTTTCACAAGATCCCTTTAACACAGAACTGTGTGACAGTGTTAAACATATTGGGTACTAAGACTTCAAAAGTACAGACAGGTAATTTTATTTTATTGTTTCAGAACACAGAGAAATCCCAGTATGCTTTCATTAACTGAGAATCTTTCAGATAAATGTACTGCTCCTAATTTGAAATAAATTAATTGCACAGAACTTGTAAATCACAGATATTTCACACCTGAAGGGAAAAACATTGCAAGGATGGTGCTTTAAAACTCCTCAATCCTATTTAGTCCCTAATTACATATCTCTTACCACACTCTTACAAATTTTCTTGAGATTTCCCATAATCTCTTATTTTCCAGTTTTCTTATAAAATATTCTACTTAATAATATATTATCAACAGAAGAAACATATTAAACTTTACACTGTTTTATTCTCAAATTAAGGCATAAAGGGGCAGAAAGGTTGCAAAGGGAGGGGGGATGCTCTAAAAATTGAAATTCATTTCAAATGAAAATTTTAAGAGAATTTATAACAGCAAAAAAATTTACATTGAAAGTAAAATAACAGCCCTGACCCCTCACTACTATAAATAATGGATATAGGAATTCAATACAGCTATGTTGATTTCTACTTTAAGAACACCCTGGCCTTAGAAATCACATTTTAAATTAAAATCACATTTAAAATGTTGTCATGGGAAATCCAGTTTCACATGGTATCATTTTATATGAGTTTCCTGAAGTACCAGTGGTAAAAAGTAGGGAAAAAAGACCCAGAGCAGCAAAGCTGAAATGGTTAGGCAGTAATTAATTAGAAATAATAATAATCTTCTGATTGGAAAGTTTCTTTTTAGTTCCTTGGTTACAGAAACCATCTATATTCATATATAAGTGACAGTGGAATACATTTACATGAAAGAAAAGCTTTTCAGAAGGATAACAGATCCCTGCCACCTTATTTAGAGATGTCTTTTCTAAATCATTCTAAATTAACATATGGTCAATGTACACAGATTTAGACCCATTAGGAGTTGAAGTGTTCAAAATGTTCATCAGAGAACTCAGATTCTTGTTACTATGAGATGTAATTTAATATTTTCACTATAGCTGCACCAAAGACAATGCACATATTGAGTTTCACCATTAGTTACTGCAGGCCAGCCAGAGTCTTTCTACATATAAACTATCAAAGCACCACAAAACTTAAACTGAAATGTTAAACGCAGCAACTTGGATGTCTTTAATCAACATCTGCTGAACAGTTTAGTTTCTCTGTAGCAGCAAAGGTAAGACAGCAAAGCTTTTATGGAAATGTCTGAATAGGAAGTAATCTGCAATCTGATATGGTTTTGTGTTTAAGATAGTTTGCTTTTTGTATGAAAAATGTCTTTTAAAAGAAAAAAAATGGCTGAATTTCCTTTATCTTGTATCTCCTCAAAACCAGCAGGTTGGTAAGTGAAACTTAGCCTCACTGTAATACCATTAACTACACAAAAATAAAGGAAAATTTTTATAAAGTATAGCTATGACAGAAATACTTTTCTCTCTGAGTCAGTTCTCCATTAGGACTTTGATGCCTACAATTTGTTAATCAATTTCACCATCCTTATCCATTCGGTTTCATTCAGGTTTTATTTATTCTAAAAGCTTTGATGAAAGGATCTACGAAGAACACTCATTGTCCCTTTGGCAATTACAGGAAAAATCCTCAGCATGCTTTTGGAGGTAACTGGCTGCTGCAACTCCAGTGACACTGACAACATGTGTCATTTTTTTCCTCTGATTTATATTTCTGTGCTGGACAATGAGAAGTTTCAGCAACTGTCAGATGCAGTTCTCTCCCACTGAGCTTCATGTTCACTCCCTAAACCAAGTGCCCCTCTGCATGGTGGCCTTTGACAGACACTAAAAGATAAAACCCTCACAGGAGTGCTGAATTAGGAGCTTGAAGTTAAGAACACTTGGGAGCCCTTTAGGGATGATGTTTCTATCAATGTATCACAGGCTATATCAATATATTACACACACTATCTCTGTACTTCTGCAAGCATTAGAATTATTACCAATCAATTATTGTCAGGCTTTCTCTTCATGAACATGCACTTAGTTTTAACTGTAAAATTCACAAAAAAACTTGAGTATCACTTAATAAAGCTCCAATACTCTGACAACAACTCAATTTTCAGTGTCTCCCATTCAGGTGGTAGATACTGCTGACAGTTTGGATTGAATGATGACAAGTTGGAACAGTCAGAGACAGAAAAAAAAAACAGAAACAGAGACCTGTTCATGGACCGATCTTCCTCCCCCTTCCTGAAGGAGGGGATTTATAAGGACTCATGGAAGGTGTTGGGATCAAAAAGTTTCAAGACAGAGGATGAATTATACAACATTCATGAATTTACAGTACAAAGAAATCAGTAACAGTTAAGGTGTGCAAACAGTGAGAACTGATGAACACAAAATGTCATGTAAGAAATTACTGTTATTCTAATTATTGTCATTCTAACAGAAGACAAGCTCCCAAGGACAAATTACAGGGGTGATCTCTTTTGCAACTAAATTAGCAAACTCCTGTTTTCCCTTAGTATATTCTAATTCAATACTTTGAAGTTCTTCCCATTTGATCAGCTGTTTGCTATCCTCCCAACATTCAAAGAATCTCAAAAGTTATGGACTTTTACTAAATAATAATTCAAATCAAACTATTTATGTTTCCCATGATAGCCACAACAAAATCTCAGACTTAACTATGAATTAAGATTTTGGGATAGGACACAGCAGGTACTTCATTAAAATTTAAATGATGCTTTAACACCCTCCCAAATCCTGTCTGTCACAAGTTTTAAGACATAGACTTGACAGACTCCTGTGGACCTTTAGGAGCTTGTCCCTCAAGATCAGCAAAGGCTCTACAGGGAGCAGCGTGTAGGGGTTCCCATGGTGCCCAGTCACTCTGGCATGGGGTTAAGCACACAGCAATAAAGGACTCTGTGCCTTTCTGGGGACATTAATGCAGATTTCTGCTGTCAAATTAAGGCACCTCTTAGGCAATAAATGCAGTGGGCGTGATTTTTCTCCCTAAGTAAGGGAGGGTTCCTGGCATAATTACCTTTAGCAAATTTACTGCAGATTTATTCTTAAGTGAATGGTAAATAGGCCAAATATTTCTTCCACATATGAAAGATTACA
This sequence comes from Polioptila caerulea, assembly GCA_013397295.1. Lineage (NCBI taxonomy): Eukaryota > Metazoa > Chordata > Aves > Passeriformes > Certhiidae > Polioptila > Polioptila caerulea. The sequence goes on from VYXF01010568.1 coordinate 45,213, forward strand.
AAATGTCATGCCTTTTTTTCTTTTACTTTCCAAGAATTGCTTTACTCCCTTGTCTTTGTTTCCCTTTGATCTTAGCACTGTGCCTGGCTGGGCGTTAAAAATTAAAGTCAGGTGTGTTAGAAGGAAGTGAATTAGATTCAGATTCCATTCTAAAGTTGGACTTATTCTACTCATATTCAAACATACCACTGCTGATTCTCCCACCAAGAAATACACAGTACTTGGCAACAAGAAAATTATCAAAGCAATCTGACCAAATTGGCACCACTAGCTCCGGCCACATCTGGGAACAATAATTCAAAGAGAGAAGCATGAAGATAGCAATTCTCATTTATTGTTACCATTAAACTTATCTGCATGCATACTCCTGAGTCTTTGAACTTCATAATTTCATAAAGCCAACAACAGCTCCACTCAAAGGTGAAGGGTGATGCTTTTCCAAAAGTGTTTAAACACCCAGTTTGCTGAGCTCTCAGAGTCTCTGGTCCCAGAGTGCTCAGTCAGAGGGACAGCAGTGGAACACCACCAGGAAAGCACAGCTGCCAACATCAAGGAGCTCTAGCAGTGTATAACTTAGGGTGCTTGATTCAATGCCAACAGAAGAGTTTTAATATACTACAAAATTGCTAAAACCCAACTGCTAATGCATAACTCTACTTTTCTATATTTAGTAGGGAAAGTTTCTTTTTCATTTCCAGATATAAAAACTTGCACATACATTAAGTAAAGCTGCAGATCAAGTCTAACTGCCTATCCTAACAAGCAGGTGAAGAAGGGCAGTGGGATCTATTTATTTCAAGATTAGGCAAGGATGGTTTATCCTGATTAATAAGTTATTCAGTCGCTAGATTGCTGAATATTGCACACATCAGACTATAAAAAATAAATCTCTCAGATGAAATCATACATAAAATGTATCATTTCTGAATCACTTAAGACTTAAAATTGTCTTCTCGTGGGGGTTACTGGATATAATTAACAAGCTGATTCATTTATTTTCCTAAAGAACAGTTCATATAGTTATGATTTGATATCTGCTTATCCCTGTGAATCCCCCTCACCAATGTCTGTGTCAATCACTGAAGGTGAGAAGCCACCCAACCTCCTTCCTCCATTCCATAAATCACTCACCTGGAGCATGGGCCCTGGAAGAGTTTCCAAGAAAAACATCAGCATATAATAAGACATCCAAGCCTTTTGGGCTTGTGCAATACTTTGTTCCATGCTCTGCTTCTTGGGGGATCTGCTTTTGTGTCATTTCAATGAGTTGTCAAGGATTCAGTGCAAAACTGCTGGCAGGTACAAAAGCAGCTGAACCTGTCATGTTGAGACAATGGGGAAATAGCCAGGCTGCCACTCAAAGATGCAGTTCCAAGAGTAGGGAATCACATGAATACACTCTCAGTCAGCAGCTAAAAATTCTAAGTGAGTCATGACAGCTGGATACTGCTCTATGTAAAATTATTCTATTACACTTATAAAACTCTCCCTTGTAATTTTTAATTCCAATCAGTAGACTTCCATGAGGTTTTCTAGAAAGAAATTTCTATTCTTCCAAGAAAAATATTTTACTCCTAAACAATCCTGCTTTTCCCTGATTCTTTTTCAGATGTATAGATAGCCATCAATTTCCCTAAATAATTGTTTTATGGTTTACTGAACCTCCAAAATTTGACAGCTTCTACTTGCCTTTTGCCCAGTCACACTATACATAATTGAGGTCTTTCACACTTCGAAAGAAATTTCCCCCAACTCTATTAAAATAAAAATATTACTCTTCACACAGCTTAGAATTCCCAGCATGTGAGTTAGCTGTTTTCTCAGCATGAATAAAACTTAATATCTTATTTAATGGTCACTTTGTTAATTAGTATTGACATTCAAAGCTGAAGGGCAGCTTCCTTCCTCTCGCAGCAGCACTGGTGTCACACCTGCAGTGTGAAACCCTTATGTAAGTGCCTCATTAAGCTCAGTGCCACTTGGCAGATGCCACACTGCCTCTAGGAGCACTTGTGTATGCTGTGAACAACCTGAGGGTACAACAATCCCACCTCTTCATTGTGTGAGGAGTCCTCTCAAAACCTGCCAGTATAACTTGATCTACAATAACTTAGTATTGTAGTGTAGACAATTGCAGTCATTATTTCTCCTTACTTGAGAGTCCATGATTTATAATACACCTGATATTCAAAAATTACCACGTTTTACAGACCTGGCATTGCATAAAAGTTTTTAAATTTTTTAATCTCATGAAATTCTGTTTAAGGAATTCAGTGATTTTCTCCTACAAAGGTAAGTGCTTATTTTCAAATAGGCCAGTAAGCACAAGTGTGTAATCCATCTGTACTCCTTTCAAAGGGTAGGCTTGAAAAAGACCAGCAGTAGGAAGCAGGTCATGAAGAACAGAGGAGACCAACATTCTGGACTTCTAGCCTCAGTGAGTCGGGAACTCATTGGAAAGGACAATCCATTCAAGCAAAGGCTGGAAAAGTTTATAATGATCCTGGATTTCAATATGTAAGGATTTTCCTAGACTCATAACTATTTAGGTTATAGTCCGGATGGTTTTAGGCTGGATGAACATTCAGGTTGGTGTCAGTAAGTGAATGTATATTAGGTCACATATTTCTAGTGATCTCTTTTGAACTGTGAAAACTTAGTACCATAATGTGTTACAAAGAATGGGAAATGAGGCTAAAGAGAAATGAAAATGATGCCTGCCTCTGGTCTTAATGGCATTGTTCTCAGTGTCTCTGTGTAGGGTGTTCTGGTTAGGCTTAAGGGGGATTCATGTTTACCAGACAGTCCCAAAGTTGCATTTGATTGGGCAGAATCCTTGATTTTTCTGACCATGTATCGAGATCAGTAACACCACCATCCTGGATGAATGATTGACGATATTTAGTTCAATTTCACTTTCAGACTGTTCTGAAAAACATACCATGATTTGGCAAAGCTACAAGCCTGAGGAGCCAACAAAGTACAATTTTCTAATACTCAGTACACTGAACACTGACTGTACTCTCAAAATGGACATATACTATTAAAGATTCAATTCTTAAATAATACAAAACTTTATAGTCACCATAGCAGCTTTGTAACACAAAAACTTTCATGCTACACCAGGAAGACTTCCTAGTTTTATTTTTTTTTTAGCACCTGAAATTTACAGCCAGAGCATTGATCTGTTTTGCAGAACAACTAGATCCAAATTTGTCATCTGACTCAGAAATACAATAGATCTCTGACTGGTGCTTGCAGAATGTCAGCTCACATAACAGCCTATTTACAGTGTCCTGATAGAATTTGACACAGTTGATAAAACATATCCTTGATCATGCCCTGATTCCTTTGCAGGAATATGAAAACTTGCTCCCAGCTGATTAAACCATGGGAAAAAAAAAAAAACCCACCAAAGGCCTCTTCTATCAGCAGCGTGCTTGCACGTTCTACTTGTAGCCTGCATTAAGCAATAATATGGATGCAAATTTCTCAGCCCAAGGGTAGGACTCCTTTGTTTACACCAATCACTCTGAACCTGCCCACATGTACATTTCCTCTTTTTTAGAAGACAGCCAACAGCAATGTATCCAATTAATTGTGCAACACAATTTAACATAAACTGGACAATATCACCTCAAGTGCACAGTCCGACCACTCCAAGTACAGATTCCAATTATTACATGAGAACTAAGGCTTTATGACATTTCCTACAAATGCTAATTAGCTGGTAGGTTAAGGCCCTTAGTCATGTAGCACTTCATCAATCACAAAGCTTAAACTATTAAAGATGGAAACTGTAACATTTTACATTAAAAGTTATGTAGCAAATCAAGGTACAATATTACATTAGCTCCCTTTAGCGGATGTTCTTTTATGATAGTCCCCACAAAAGAATTTCCACAAGCTGTTGTCCTAATATGATCCAGGTCTACATCCTGTACACTGTTCTTGTCTCAACAGCTACTGTTTTCATCACTAAGACTCCTACTTCAGAGTATATAATTGGAGTTTTTAAGTGTCTATGGATTCCCGGACAACAAAACACTCCACTTCTACCTACGGCACAAAAGGTGAAATTTGGGAGCAAAAAGGGACATCAGTCAGCTCAGCACTTTTGCCCTCCAGTCTACACCTCAGCCACATTCATAGAAGTGGAACGTTCTGGTAAGAAATACATAAAGATTTCTGAGGTCTGCCCCTCTGCATGCTAAACTGACAGATATGAGGTGTAAGACTAGCTTTGCCAGGTTAAACAAGGCTATTAAAACAGCATACCCAACTTTACTGGCACTAAAATGGAACAGTGGTGCCAAAGGTTCTAAAAGAAAGAAATATTAAGTAATATTGCACCTCTGACATTGACATGAGTTTATTATTACTCCATGCCAATCTACCTTGATCCAAATCCTCTAAACACATGCTGCTCCAATGCTGGGCCTCCCTTAAGCCTGCAAATTATACTGAATAGAGGAGCAGTTTTTCAATTTGGTCAAAAATTACACCCAAATCTCTGCATGGAAGGACAATGCACCATCAGATCCTTATCTAGCTCATAAATTTTTCTGTGTCTTGTTTTCCTTCGTGGCATCCCATGGGCCTCACTACAGCTGCTTTGGGTTTGATTCTTCCACACCTTTGGTAGGGAGCACCCAACAGAACCTGTCCTGCCCTCCCAGTGTGACAGCTATCCAGAAAACAGAAGGAAATGATTCCATAGGGAGTTTTTCAAGGTTTGGTTTTGTCTCCTTTGTATTATTTTTTTTCCATACAGCAGATAACATGTAAATAAGAGAAGGAATACAGATTAGAAATTGCTTATTTCCAAGTTACATATTCCGTCCGACTCACTTTCAGGTTATTACTGACAGAAATATTTTTAGGCACTATACACAAATTCTTCCTTCTTCAGTGACTTGAATACAACCATTAAAACAAATGTTATTTTAGGCTGAGTGAGGTACTTCAGGCTGAGTGGAGAGAGATGTAGCCATCTATCTTGCATCAAAAACTGAAGGCAGGAACACAACTGGCTATTCACAAGTGTCATATCAAAAGTAAACAAAAATACAAGGGTGTGAAATTTGGTCCTGAGTAGAAAGAAGAAAATAGAGGCAAGCATTGTAATATTACAGTCAGAAGAATCTGATTTGCAGATAGAACCTGCAAAGAAGAACAAGAAGCACTTCCTTCATTTTCAGAAGGGCTTTCAAGAGAGTCAGCAGAACCAGAGCAGTCCTGGACAAGGGAGGGTATGCAAACATAGGGCAAGCCACTGTGAGGCCCAGCCATTGTGCAATCCAGAAAAGAGTAAAAGATAAAATTATAATTAGCTTAAAATAAAGAATAAAATTACTGTAATTAGGCTAGATTAAATACTTTCCTATCAAACTTTAGTCTTGGTTATGCTTGCAATTGGAAAGACAGGTTATCAAAATTGAAAAGAAAACAGGTATGTTGGACAATCTTTTTCTTAAAGCACAGCATGCACTACTGCACTCTCTGAAAACCCCTGAAAAGGGCCTGTTCAAAAATACTGCAACACCAATACTACAACTCTAGGAATTAGTACCATGCATAGTCCAACACTCGTGAAATAACACAGGGCCAAATGAACAAATGCCTGTGCTCCAGAAGAAGCTGTGCTCCCTCTGCCTTGGCAGAGCACATGGACTGTATAAGGTATGAATGCCCTGGGACACAGCTTCATCTGGTGAGGGTAAAGTTATCTAGAACTGAAAGGCACTAATGCCAGGAAAGCTACTGGAAAAAAAACCAGGCACAGAACATGTGCCCTTCTGCATGCAAACATTGTGACCCAGAGATGAGATTTCATCTCTGCCAAGGACACTGGAATGCTCAAGGACACCAAACATGACAACTAAAAAGCCCTGCCAAGATGAAGCTGAACACTTGAGTTAACCAGACAAGTCGACCATTGTTTTTATTTCCCAGATGAATGTAAAAGCCTGAGTTTGCATTGGTGACAGACAGCATCATTTATAGTATCATACTCTAGATTTACTTAAATGAAGGGTGAGCAGAGTAGGACAACATTTTAATCAAATATCTCTTTAGCCAAATGATCTCTGAGTGAATACTGGAAGAGAAACATGAGTAAAATAAAGATCCAAAGCTGAAAATGTGACCTAGGGGTAATTTTAAAAATGTGTTCTCCAAATACAACGTTCTTCTCCTATAAACAAAATAATGGTATTATGACAATCTGGCATTAGTATTTTTGGGCATGCTAACATCTACACGTTAAAAGAATGTGGTTATTAAAAATGCTTCAGGGAAGTAAATCTACACATACCTCATGTGCTGCAAACGTAATATTTTTTTGCTTTTTTTTAAAGTAATCATCAAAATTCATTCTTCTTAAAGTAAACCCAGTATTTAGCCCATAGCAGAAAAACTGAACTTGACAAGTCCCCTAGTGAAAGGAAATAAAAACATCCAAAATAGAAAATGCTACTGGAAGTGCTACTTCCAGTTATGAAAAAAATCACTTCAGTACTAGCTCCAATTTCCCACCCAGCTGTTAGCAGGATTCATCCCTTTGTGTACTAGAGCTCATGAGGCTGTGCCATATTTTACTCCATGACCTAGTGAAGAGACAGAGTGCAGTTTGAGATTGGTTATGTCCATTAGGAAGCAAGTGCAAAAGAGGCAAGATCATCTGCACAACTTAGTAAAACAGCCATGATTTATTAAAAACAGGAAAAATGTTATGCTGCATATTTCTGGGGACAAAGCCATGACAGATAGTGCTGGTAGGTCTGTGACAGTTACTCATCACAAAATTTTCACCACTGAACATATATATTCCTCTTATTGACCCATTTCCTCAAGATCTAAGTACAAGAGAAATTGTAAATTGTTGGTTTGTTCAGGAGTTTGGGGTTTTTTTAGAATGCAAACGATAAGAAAAGATGCATTCTATTGTTCAGAAAGCTCAAGAAACATCCAAAATTAGTTAGCATTCAGGATAAAAGTCTTGAAGTTTGCTTTCTTTTACATGATCAGCATTGCTAATGAGGCAAATATTCAGAAAAAGGATTCAAGTGGATGAGTACTTATATTCCAGCTTTGATAGGCCTTATTTCCCAGCCTGAAAAAGCAGCTCCCTCTCAGTTTCTGGAAAATTAGAACTTGGCTTTATAAATTCGGTGCTTAAGCAACTGCAGACAGAAGCACAAGCAGACCATGTGAACCCTGTATGAATCCTGGAGGAAAACCACAGTAACGTGAACTACCTACATAATAATAGAGTAAGGAGGAGCAGACATTCTTTGAGTGGCTGTAAAAGAAGGGAAGAATAATAAAATATAGATGATGGCAAGAACTTTTCCTCTATTTCTCTGTATGCTCACAAGTGCATCTCTACAGGGTAAACAGTGGCACACAGGACACAAAGAGTACATGCCTTGTAGAATAAATATCTGTGTGTGTGTGTGAGAAAAAGGATATGGAAATGGACACTCTACTCCTGTATGCAGAACCCTTGCAGAGCCACCTCTACAGGAAATCCCCTCCCCACTCCCCCAGGTGGAAACTGCAATGATTGAATCCAACTTCCAAGAGAGCAAATGCAGTTAAATTTGTGGAAAATTAGAAATAAGATTATTTGGCTGTTTGGAGGGAGCCTCCCTTCTTGATGTCTTTAGACCACAGGGAAAGCAGATAACTGACTCAATTTAGGCTCCTTCTCAACTCCCCTCCTCTCATCCCAGAAAAGAAAGTCCTTCAGGCTAAAAATGCAGTATCCCAATCCTTTAGCAAGCCCACACATTTTATTTACAGCATTTGGAAAGAGTAGTAATCAGTGTTCATAAGGATACTGGAATCCCTTATGTTGGGGGATAAGAAGTTTTTAGATTTTTAGTACTTCCTTTAACTCAAATAATTTTGTGGCAACTGCAGCATTTAATATTTTTCTGATATAATATAATATGATAAAAATGTACCCACAGATCACAGTAAGACATTTTATATCAGGAAATTTTACTATTACAGACTCCCTGTATCTTTTTTAATGTATCAAAAGTAATATACTTTAAGAAACAGAAATATTTCCTTTAAATGTGCCTCAAAAGTTGTACACAATATCCTTTCATCAGTGATCTCACCTTTTTCTGAAGGACATTAATTTTTCTTTCTTTTACTTCCAACATGTCCTTCATATCTCGAATTTCTCCGGCAAGGGTTCCTTTCTCTTCTGTGAGGTCTTGAAGTTGTTTTGTTTTTTTATTCAGAAAGGTTTCTTTTTCTTCCAATCGCAACCGCAAGGCATCAACCTACAGTAAGAAAATCAAACATATTTAGGGTTCAGTATAGATCATGAGCTTATTTTTTCTAATATTCTCTTATTCACACTCAAGAAATGTTTTATTTCTCTTCTATGTAATTTTCCAAACTGAACTCTAAGACATTGTTTTACTTGTTACACTTTTGTCCAGTGTTTATCTCACACGTCTCTTACCAAATGAGTCTGACTACTTCCCTGTGGTAAGCACAAACCCCCATCCAACAAAAGAAGGATATTCAAGGATTTTCCTCAGCAAAATGATCTGCATATGTAACTGGTGGGTTGTTGGTTTGTTGTTTGTTTTTTTTAATACTCAAAAGAAGAACAAAACAAACCCAAAAAAGTTTCAAGAGCCCAGAAAGTGTAAGCACCCTTGATTTTTTCATTTCTTGCTGTGTAAATATTCAAGTATGGACATTTATTATTCCCTTAATGCAATTTAAACAGTAATAAAACAGCAAAGATTTCAATTCATTAAAGAAATGGAATATTTTTTGCTTTAACAATTGTTATTAAGAATCACACCTGATATGGTGCCTTCAGGCACACTTCCACTGTTTACACTGGTTTTTTCTGGTTCAGAAAAGCAGCTACAAATGAATTGCTGAGCAGCTCTCAGCATATGATACTGGGGGCTGGGGAATATTTGGGAAATATTTTGTAAAGAACAGATTTCATCATACATGAAGTTTTTGAAAATCAAGACTTTTTTTTTCACTGCAAGCTTCTTATCATTGAAAGCTTATTTGTAAATAATATAATAAAAGAAAATATATACCCACAAAATTCAGTCAGTGCTAATAAATATCATGGAGAGTAGAGAACTAAGATAAAGGGAGTGCAATCATTTATTGTTACAGAGACAAGTTTCCTTGAAGAGAGGCTTTTTCTGCACCTCTGAGGTGTTCACATTAAGTGGACTCACAGGCTTCCTTTGACTGCAAGGTTCACCACTGAGAAGTCAAGGTTTGGATTGAAAATGTATGATGGGAAATTTAGAATAAATTCTCCACCTACAAGACAAGTGCAGGTAGCCAGGCAAGTGAGAAATATTCGATTCACTAATCCAAATTTCAAACACACAAATTTTAGAAAATGAAGAACAAAAGTTTAAAGTTTATATTTCCTAGAAATGCATAAGGTTAATTCATAATAAAAAGCTAGATGGAAGAAACTGAAAGGGTGGAGGGTTGGCATTTTTAAGCTCTGCAGATAGACCAGTCAGAAAGAGTCTTCTCTATTAATCAATTTGTTCCCTAATTAACTGGAATACTATCAAAGTGCAAAACAATCAGCAAGTCTATATTTATGTATATTCTGAGTTTTGCACTAAATTTACGCAGAGCACTCAAATTTACTCAAACACTAAATTTATTCAAAGCAAATGTATTTTCAATGCCACTTTAAAACTTGGTTTGGGACCAATTTAGATGATCTATTAGATCTCAAAATGCATGTTCTTCCTGCTTTTAAAATGGCTCATTGCCTTCCTATACACTGGAAAAAAAGATTAATATTCCACTGGATTTATTTTATTTTTAAGACTTTTTTTACAGTATTACAGAAATGGGATCTCTCCGTTTGTGAGCCACATGCAGTGAGGGATTCAAAGATGACTTTTTCAATGAGAAAACAAGAAATAATAGTAGCAGCAAGCTTTCAGACCTCTTTTAATAAATATAAAAAAACTAATCTGAATCACATTACCACATCTTCTTTACACTTAATCACTTCTTTGCTTCACGTCTGAAAGCAATCCTTGAAGTCAAATCCCAGAAATCTCCGTGGGGCCTTTTGGAGCTCGGCAGGAGCTTGGAGCAGCTCCCCAAGAGCGGCACTGCCAGGCTCTGCCAGGCTCATCTCCCAACTGCCAGAGGCAGCAGCCAAGGGAGCTGCAGGTGATTAGAGCCCCAGATAAACAAAGCACTGACACCATTCCCCTGTGCCTGGGACAACACAGCAGCCTCCACAGCTCAGATGCAGTTCTGTCCTGCTTGGCTGAACCCGGCAGCGCCTGAGGCAATAATATTTCCTTCTGCCCATCCAGTCCCTGCCCCAAGGACTGAGCAGACAATTCTCTCTCTTCTTCACAAATTTCTTCCCACACACCCTGTCAGCATGGCTCTGTAGATTCAGCTCAGGAATGAGGGGGATTTTAGGCAATACCACTTGGCAGAAAAAGAGGATGGAGAGGATGAGCAAATGGGTCTGAATGGCCAGAGTGACAACTCGCGTGGGGAACAGGAACAGAGCTCCTGTCCACTCCAGCTTCTCAGACTCAAATCCTGCTTTAGCTTCAAATAAAGTCTTTAAAGCATAACCAAAGTGCAGCTTCTATTGCTCTGAAAGACAGCCAAAGAATCCAAATCCCATCGACTCAAATTCACACAAGGACAGTGCAAGAGTTGGAAAGGAAAGAGCAGGGTATGCCCACCACAGCCTCAAGTGGCAGAAAAAAATCTGCCAAATACATATCTAGTGTCTTACAGCTCCTCATCTTGAGCCTGATACAGCAGAGCATTTCAATTCAAAAATCCACCTACACAGTTAAGTATTTCAATGGAATAAGGATATCAGCCCCAAACTAACATTCACAGTAAGGAGCCATTCTGAAAGTGGAGGCAGAACTCTGAGCCAGTGCCAGCCTGGAAGAGGGGATATAGACAGCTCATGCTGTGTGTGGTCTTGGGTGCAGATTGATTTTCTATTCACAGGAACGCAGTGTGGAGGTTTAGGAGAACATCAGTTTTGTCAGTCATCTTCTCCTTCCCTAAAGTCATCTTTCTGCCTCTAGTAATCACAAACCAAGACTTTTACATTTCTCATAACAGGAAACAAAACTACCTCAGCCTGAACTGCAGGTGACCTTTCACTATCTGTTCAGTGTATGACATCATTTCATAAGTCAAATAAGAACATCCAGATGGCAGAAAAGCAAAATGTTGCTAAATCAGTTCCCCATCTTGTGGACAATCAGAAGCAAAATATACTACTTCATTTTTGGCTAGGGTAAATTTGCCAATAGAATAAATTGTCTTTTCCCTGAAAATGGTACTGTGAAATCGTAATTCCCAGAAATAACACAGCAGTGAAGTATCTCAGATGGAGCACACCAGCACACTATGAGGAATGTCTACCATTTTGTTACTACTTCTTTTCCATCTAAGGCATTTCAAATATGATTTGAAAGGGAATTAAATTTGGGTCATTCTACAGCAACATACATACATACCTATATATGTATATATATATATTTGATAGGATAAGGATTTCTTGCACACAGAACCCCTCTCTTTGGCTTTTCACTCAACACTATCTAATTTTATCTAATTTTAAGAGGCCTTCACTTATGTTTCCCAAGTTCTGGCCGTATATTTACTAGTAAAACTTGGCAGTCTGAAGAACACCATAATTTTCAAGAAAAATAAAGCAAAACCAGATCTGATAGCTAATGCATAAAGTAATTCAAAGACCTCTCCCCAAGTAAATTGCTTTTTAATTTTGTCTAACTTCTTTTTCCTCAGCAGCTACTTATTTCTACCATTTAATACAATAAACTCTGTCACTCACTCTGGAAATATACAACATACTGTAAAAACTTTAGAATTGGGTTATACTTTTGGAAAAAAGAGCTCATGTAAGTGGCAAAAATTGCCAAATTCAAAGTCAAACTTAATTAATCTTCATGTCATCACCCACCACTCATGACCAGTTTCAGTAGTGATGTCTGTTCCTTGTAGCTCCTTACTGTTAGCTGCTTGACTTAGATGCCATATTCCATATATCATTTATGACAGTGGTTTAGTGCCACAGAGCTCCATGGGGAAGCAAAACATGATGCAGCACGACTGTGTTAAGAATTATTTACTTTACCATCATAAATAGATACATTTGAAGCAAATGTTTCACTGCATTTTTTAAACTAAACCTGAATGTCTTGCTGAAGTCCTAAGTGTGCAGCAGTAGCACAGCTGGGGTAATGAGAGAAAACTGCAACCCACTGCTAATCCCTGTCCTGAGCCAGCCCTGCTGCAGCCCTCACTGCAGCCAATATTCACCACTGTGCCCAAGAGTCCAGCTCCTCCTCTCCTGTGCCATCACCCTCTCCTGCCTCATCATCCCTACAGGCTCCACACACCTACATTTTCTGGGCTATTATTTGCTCTCTTAGTATATTACACAGCCATCTTCTGAGGAAAAACTTCACTTAATAAAAAAACCCAAATTTCTATTAAAGATCTTAGTGCCTGTGCACTTATGATGTTATGCATCCACATATATCTGGGGAAACTCTAAGCTGTTACTATGAAAACCAATTTAAACCAAGAATATAAGAGCTGTCACTCCAATTTTCCATACAGAAGTACTGAATTATTAGCACAGAGAATATATTCTCACATGGGTCCTTTTGCAAATATGAAAACTGAACTACAAGTGTAGAACAGATATCATGTGTCTCAACAGTACTCTCCAGAGCCACTAAAAAAAAAAAAAACTAAAAAAATATTAACCCTGTTCTAAAATAAGAAAAAATAATAAGAACTATTTCCTCATCATATTTGTCCCTCATTTTTTAGAATGATGCAATAAAGATTATCTTTTTTCAAAGCAATAGCTGTACCTGGCATCCCATACATTCATTTCTATCAAAAACATCTGTAAAATTCAAGGCAGAACATTTTGAAGCTGCAGACACCTGAATTTTGCACACTCCATTCCAAATTGAAACTCGAGTGAGCCAGCTAGCTTTTGTACTTCACAGAGGAAAATTCCACTTTCAGGCATTATCTCAAACATTCTCACCCCTCTACTGCTGTATTATGGACACTCTAGTTCACATTTTAATTCAACTGATAGTTTATAGGCCCTTATATTCTTTAAAGCATAATCTAGTATACTGTTTTATTTCCACAATTTCAGTATTGAAGAACTGACACAAGGAGAGGTGCTTAAAGCAGGTGAGCACTTTGCAGTTCAGGGAAACAGACAGTGAGCAACAGGAGATGTAGCACACACTTCAGGCCATTAGCACCATCCTGGGCAAGAAAGACTCCCCTGGGGAAAAAGATCTGCCCTACTACCAAAAAAGCAGGAAGTAGTAGTTTTTCATTTTCTACATCTTAATTCCAAGTATCAGTCTAAAGATCTAAACTGGCATCATTCTCCTTGGAACATGTAAGACTAAATGAATCTAGGAATAATAAAATGCTTTGACCTTAACAGGCCTCCTGTGTCAAAAACATTTAAAAGTGTACAAAAGACTGACTTCAGGCAATCCCACTCTTTAACACAATCTATTTCACAATAATCTATTATTTCACATACAAATAAGGGCTCTTTTTCAGCACAACTGCTGGTTACAATTCATAATAGTAAATTATGCAAATTTTATATATTCATATTTTTTCCTGTGAGTTAGACAACATTAAGCATCCAAGGGATACAAAGATGCACTTAATTAGCCTTCAGGTCACATGCTATAAAAACCACTGAGCCACTGAAAAAGAGGAATCTTTAAATCGAAGGCAGGATGGTGAGTTTGCAAGTACAGTTCTACAAAAAGGAAAATGTACATCATGTATCAAAACTCAATGAACAGAACACTGCCTTCAAATAACAGCAGCAGCCTTTCCCTGGTCAAGTTTTCAATATTGGGTTGCAACACTGGTCTAAAACTTTCTCGTGTTATTTAGGAAGAAATTTATTTAGGATTTCTCTCAAGCATGACACCGGTTGAGAGAGCAAGTCAGACAATTGTACATCACACAGAGTTCCAGTCTTTCTCTCCCAGCTTTTAATGGCAGGTGCCTGATTATGACACTACAACAAATATCTTTGAACTGTTTAACTTAGTAACACAGTTAAAAGAAAAGGAAAAAACCAAGATCCCAAATACGTAATTCATAAAGCAGCATATTTTCCTTAATTAATTTTTTCAAAGTTTACAATATCTTTACTAATTCTCTGTAACTGGATATGTTCTGGATCCACTCTCAGAGAATCTGTGTAGAATAAACATTTGAAACATCTTAAAGACTAACTAAAACCATCTTTCTACTACACTGCAAGGCAAATGATTTTTGGATGTTTTGCATTTTTATGCTAAATAGTGCAGCTGCAACTGATAAAAACCAATCAAGCTAATTTAAGTCAATCATGTCCAGGAGGTTCTCATCACTTGTGTAAAAATGCTCTCACACTCACTCTAAGACTTTACCACAGCAAATACCTCCCCCACACTCAAATTGTGATACCTTGAAGTCCCCTCTGCAACTTAGGCAATAAAGAAAGGAAAATGTAATTCTTATGGAATAAGCATGTTTATGGTTTAACACTATAAATTGAACTTCTCTGTTTCATTTGGATAGAACTTAGATTGTTTGTACCACGTGAGCACAAATGTGGCTCATCCCACTGCAGCAACACTGCACCCTTACTGCACATCAAGGCACCTGGTCAAAGGCAAAAGTAAACTCCTAACACTGAAAATGCAACTGTTACCCTCTGATACATAACCTGGATTACATTACTGATCATATGTTTTGGATTTATTTTTTTGATTTATCAATATGGCACATCACAGCTGCCCTCCTGAGCTCTCTCTCAGCTGCTGCATTTGACATTTTACATGTTGATAGTTTATTTTTAAATTTTGCACTATTGCCACTACATTTTAAACCTATGAAGCTGTAACAACCATGCAAGAACTCTTTCCTAGATGGGAAAAATCCAACATTACAGATCTGAAATCTGTGTTTGATTCTTACCCATTTGGCCAACCCCCATTTGAATGTGACTGCAAACACTTTTGAGCCAGCTCAAAAATAATGAAATAAAGGAGAGGCCCTCAGCTTCAAAGTATGCCATGTCCTTATTCCTGTTCCCTTTGAGATGATTATGGGATCCAGTGCAGTAACTGGAGATGGAAACAGAGAATCACATCACCCTGCCTGGATCTCTTTCTCCTCCCCCAAGAGGTGAACCAGGTGACAGCAGATGCTATCAGATTGACATCAACTGCTGCCACAGCTCCTTTGCATCTCCTTTTTGAGAAGCTGCTCACCAAAATCATTTACTCACTGTTCCAACAGAAGCAAACAAGGAAAAGACAACAACATCAAGAAAACCCATCTACGAGAAATCCTGCAACTGACCAAGACAGGGCTTGAAAAACACACCCTCATCTTCAAATCACAAAAACTACATCAATCTTTGTGGAGAAAGATAATTTCCCTACTATATTTGTCCTATAGTTGTCACTAGGATTTTTGTTGGATAAGAAAGGTTCTCTTTATATTGACAGACTATGTTGGTTTGTTTTTTTTTTTTAATACACTGAACAATTAAATACCACATCCACTATTAAGATAAGCTTTTCCTCAAACTGTTTATCTTAGAACAGTAAGTGGTAATAGTTCTTGGACTTTTGTATGACTATAATAATAACTATTGGAATTAATAACACATTGCCACTCCATGTTCTAGAAATGCTTCTTTTGGTTATGCATCAGAACACAAAATCCTTCACAACAATAGCTAAGCCAGCAGCAAACAAAGCCAGCTAAGTGGAACAGGCAGCACATGCTTTGGGGATGTGGAGCCAGTCTCTGGAACAGAGTCAGAGCTCAGCTTGCACTTGGTAGCCGAGTCCAGCTGAAGGTCCCACCTGGATTGCTGGGAACAGACACGCAGGGTGTACCTGCAGGGCTGAGCACCAGGACTGTGCCACTCACTAAAGAGCCCCAGGGACATCTCAGAGCTGCCTTCAGTTCTTACTGAGGGGAAGGGCATGAGAAAGCAGGGCCAGACTCTTCCCAAGGGAGCACTGGGCAGGGGTGAGACAAGTGCAACAGGGCAATTCCACCTTGACATAGGGAAAATAATTTTGGTTTGGTTTTTGTTTTGTTTTTTACCACTGTAGAAACAGGTGTCTAAAGAGGCTATGGAAAATCCATCCCCGAGGTATCCAAAACTTGGCTGTATGCTGTTCTGAGCAATTTGCAATAACTAAAACCTATTTAGATCAGAAGCTTGGGCTAGACAACCTCTAACCAGGCCTGACACCACCTTGTGAAACACCCACAGCCCAACCCTCCCTGAGGATTTCCCCACGGGCACACAGCAATTGGGTGGATTGAGTATGACATGTGCAGTGCACAGAAGAGTGAGTTAGATGGTCCCAAAATTCCAGCTATCCTGTAATTTTGGTCACAAGGTAAGTGGTGAGAATTTACTGTGTACCTGAGCTTTTACCATCCTTTACACAATGAAATAGAACAAAAATGATCTCTCAAGGCTTCTAGTAGCCTGAAAACCATTATAACTACTACAGAGAGATTATTGAAAAAGAGAGTTTGCCAGTAACTGCAAAAGATAAATACTATAACAAAAAATGCTTAAGAATTATCCAACTAACATAAATATAGGGAAACAGATTTCAAATCAAACTATCAGCAACCCACCAAAAATACAGCTTTTCTTGGGGAGAATTTACCCAGAAATTCAAAAATCATGCTAGTGACTACAAATCACCTTCTTGTCTGTCATATCTCTGGAAACTGCTTCCAGGATTATTCCTTCTTTATTATGACCTTTCCAGGGATTAGTGTGATCAATGCAGCTCCCTGGATCCTCTCTCTTACCTTTTGTAAGACATTAGCTTTCTCCCAAGTTCTCAGAAACCTCTCCCAGTTCCCATCACTTCCCAAGAGACCTGTGTGTGTCTGCTTTCTTTAAGTGTCCCCTGAGCTGATCCTCCTCCATCAAGGGTAAGTTTACCTGGCTAAGTTCAGTAACTTCTGTAGTGGTTTCAGAAACCTGGGATTGCTGAAGTTGCTCAGGTAATGATCAAGGTGAACAAGGCATTCTGTGCCTGGACTTTCTCCCTCTCCTTTAGGGTCAGATCTGCCCTCCCATTCATCAGTGACCCCATGTTTTCCTTAGTCTTCTGCTATTGCTGTGCCTGTAGAAACCTTTCTTATTGTCCTTTCTATCTCTTGTTATATTCAAGTCCAGATGAGCTTTTGTCTTTCTTAACCTAAGCCTGATTTTCAAAGAGGGTCTCCCTATTCCTCCCAGACACTTGTGCCTGCCCCCTGTGTCATTCATTTTCATTTAGCTTCACAATTAGAGAAGTACAAAAGCTGTGGCTCAAGAAGCAAAATTGATCATTTATAACTATGCATGGTAGCAAAACATTCTCCTCAATTTTGAACAATTCCTAAGAGCATTCTTTGTCCAGGAAAACCACAGATCATTTAGGCTTATCTTCTCACTGAGTATGTGACAGCATGCTTCAAACTTTCTGACAGAAGACAACACAAAGCAGAGTGGAGCCTGCTGCCAGACAGCTGGAGCACAGGATCACCCTGGAAGAGGAGAAGGCAACAGAGGCCACTGGCACCTCAGTGCAGACAGGCTGGACTTTTGGCTCAAGAAGCCAACTCAGCTGCAGGGCTGGGCACAGTCCCCAGCACACACGAGTCTAGGTCAAGTCTGGCAAAGATTTCCTGCCTGATTTAAAATAAGTTTATTTGGTCCAATGGCACTTTTCCTAGAAGTGGAGGGCAGGTTGACCACACATGTGCCTGCCTTTATTTGTGGCCTGACACTTGGCAGGATAAACTTCATTATGGTTATGCTTAAGGAAAGTACAGTCAATTGTTTCCAGTCTATTGCAAATATAAACCTACAAGCTGTAATAAATATGTACTATTGTATTTACCACAATGTTATGAAATCATGCATAAAATCCTAAAATGGGATAAAATAAAGGCAACATCTCTTCTCCTCCTCCCTTTCCCCCCAACTCCTGGCAACATTTCAAAATAAACAAGGAACCAAACCAATGTTTCTATTGAAAGGTCAACCAGCACCTGAGTCAAGGAAAGACAAAACTGGCCTAAAATAAAAAAATAAATATCCTATTTAGTAAGAGGAAAACAATTTTCTCTTATATCACATATGCAGAAAGATTAAACAGCTCTACAATGAAATATTTTAGTAATTACCTGCGCCTATTAATGAAGAAAATTGATTTCTTTGGCTGAAAGATGGAAATGAAATTCACACTTGACTAAAAAAATTAAATTAATAGTAAAATAAAATATTACTTTAGTGTGACCCAAATAATGTGAACTGACTAGGTATGAAGGAGAATTAAGATTTCTATCTTTTATTCCCACACATTCTCATCTCGGGAACATTATTACCTCTGACACAAAGCAGAGAAATCTGGCTATAGATATTCAAAGGCAGAAAAGAATGAGGAATCATGACACAAAAATACATGTTCTGTTTGAAATTCAGTGTAGCAGAGAGTCCATTAACTGTGCACCATGTTATGTTTAAGACTTCCAAAACATGTAAAGATCAATGAGGTGCAATCTGGAGCTCAAATATACCTGAGCACACCTTTCTCTGCAGTATCCTGCCTTGCCCAGTAAGGACTCTGCTTATTTTTGCATGATTTTGTTATTTATCTAAATTCAAAGTGAAAAATGAGCCTACAGTATGAATCTTTGCAGCAGTAATCCATCTTCCAGGCAAGCCCCTGACCAAAGAATCACTTCTGTCACACTGGAAATGGCACACAGGCATCGTGAACACTTCTTGTAGAAAGCAAAGAAAAAAGAATCTTAGCAATTCCCATTTCTATTGCTAGAAATTGCTACTGACAATTTTCTCATTTTATTATTTCTCCTAAGTTTTAAGGCAACATTTGTGTCCCCCATGCAGAGTATTTCAATGACAATGTTCCTTCACATTTACTGCTGAAAAACACTAAATGTTTTGGAATAGAAAGTCACTTTCTCCGGTCTTGCTATAAAAATCTTTTAATTTCAACCACAAACAGTACCTATATTTGGAAAATAGGAAAACACTGTTTATGAAAAGATTAGAAATATATAGAAATAGGCAGATATAATAGATGCTGATTTTAATTTCAATTAGGGATTATAGGAAGACTCTACAGTATTTATAAATACTATAATCTTTTCCAGAATCCAAATTAGTATTGCTCCAACAACATTCAGAACAATAAGTGATACAGTGTAAATGTAATTAACTTATGGAAAGTATTTTAAGTATTTTCTTGGAACTTCAACAGTTTAAACAGTTGAAAGAGGAAAATAAGCATGCAGTGAATGTGAGCCTGAACTGTTTTTATTTACACACTCCTCAGTCTTTCCCACCCTGTACTGATCTTGTGCCTGATCTCACAGCACAGGGCAGCTGGGAGAAAGCAGTCTCTATAGATAAGAAACAGCTGTTATGCCTCTTTGACCTGAGGAAGAATTTGAAAAACAAAAGCAAAAGACACCAGAATAAAATGAGTCCTCATGAAAGCAGTGCTTGCAGAATTGTTCCAGCCTATTTCCAGCCAGCCCTGGTAACAGTACCTGACATGCACCTTGCTTGTGTCAAACTTACTTCCACTGAAAGACAGAAAAAGAGGATCAAGCAAAGCCAATAGTGGTTCACAAGCCCTTTATGAATATCTACGAAACCAACCTTTTTAAAGGAAAATTATAATCCAATGGGGGGAGGAGGAACCAACACTACACATTACAAAAGGTCAGAATTAAGATTTGCCTCTACAAATCCAGTCTGACCTCTTATCTTAAAACAGGCAGCCAGATGAACACTACAGTATGAGAAACCAAAGCATCCTTCTCCATTTCATTTCATTTTCTGATCTACTTCTCAATCCAACTTGATGCAAGTACCAACATTTTCAAAACTCTAAATTCTTGACCTGTAAAGCCCTGATTTTATCTTCTTAGGTCTTAGTTTTACAATACTCAGACACATTTCTAACACAAATTGTAGCAGAACTCCACTGATTCAGACAATGTTTAAGCAGCTCAACACATGAGCACAGATGTTCCTGTCCCAGTGCTCTTACGTAACAGCACCTTCTACAACCCCCTCCACAATTTCATGCTCTTTTCACTCATTTCCTGCTGATTTTGTAGAAT
This sequence comes from Polioptila caerulea, assembly GCA_013397295.1. NCBI lineage: Eukaryota > Metazoa > Chordata > Aves > Passeriformes > Certhiidae > Polioptila > Polioptila caerulea. The sequence continues at coordinate 65,505 of VYXF01010568.1, forward strand.
GTCTCATTTCTCATTTTGTTCCTCAGATTTATTCTTAACGCTTGACAAAAATGTCCTCTTGTTTCCTTCTTTTGTAACTTATTTCTTCAAATGTATCAGAAATATTTCTTTGCATTTTTTAACCAATTCTTTTTCCACTTTTGTAAACTTTCATTTTTTTCTAGCTTACACAGTTTGTTCTGTAAAACTAGAAACATTTCCAGTTATTGGGAACAAGAACTTCAAAAACAGAGACAGGTCTGTTGCAGGGAGTTTACAGAGGAAATTCATCAGGATGCATTTGCAGACTTTAACCAACTACTGCTGGTAGGATGAGCACAGGTAGGAAAAGTATGATGGTAAAAGAGCAAGAAAATCCCCAAATATGGTGTCTGTAACATCAGCAAACTTTGGTACTGCCATCACTTGTTGCATTGCAGGATTCATTCTCAAAAATACAGAAATTGATATTGAAAATCACAGGAGTAACAACCTTCTGTGTGACAAAGAGAGCACATTCAAGGGAGAAGCACAGAGAAAGCAACTCAGAGCTTTTCTTCTTCAAATTTCACAGAACAGATAATAACTAAAGGCAATAAAACAGATACAGGTTATTTAATGTCACTTAATGCTACTATTTCTTTTAAAAATGTTACTGAATTACAAATTTTATTTCACACGAATAATTTAATGTTAGCAAGGAGAGTGTGTGTTCCTGTAGGAAAGGCAAAAGTGAAGGATTTGTTTGAAGAGCTAAGTTATAATAGCATATTTTTTAAAAATCACAGGAAAAATCAAAGAATCAAACAAATGGAGAATTGTGGCACAGTTACCTAACTGAGAAGTTTACTAGCACCATTAACCACTTCCATGAGTTAAAAAGAACACTTTTCAAAGGAGGCAGATTTCACACTTAGAAGCACTTTTTCTTAGTCAAGTCTAGCCTATGTTAATTAGCACTCTGCATTTGAGAGCATTTTGTGTTTTAATTGAATTCAATTCAGAGCCATCTCAATAACTACATTTTTTTTAAATTTTTGCTCCAAGGACACCAATATCCTTTTTAACAAGGTGCTATGATGCCCAGTAGTTGTTTAGCCCAGCTCCTTTTTAGTGTCAAGCTCTGTGTGCACAACTGCAATTCCTCCCTGCAACAACCTAAACCAAGATGATTGCTCCCACATGTCTGTGCCAGCCAACAGACCTCAAGGGCTTTTATTTACTAAAGCCTAAAGGCTACACGACTTTACTGCCATGACTTACCACGGGAGAGTAGAGAAGTACCAAATCTACTACAGAAAGACAGCTTTTGCCACACTTCTGACATCCTTTGCTTGTCTAAGTGAACATTTCTGCCTGGGTTTCTATTTCATCCTCTTCATGAAATGAAAAAGCAGCTTAGATTTAAACAGAAAACAGAAATGGAAGCCACGAAACTGGAATTCCATCAAGTTTATCACATCAGCTAGTTGAAAACATACCAAATAATGACAGAACTCAATTATTCAAGAGGAAATGCAGCTGCTGTTTCTTTTGCAGGGGATAATTTGTGAACACTTTTTACCTATAACAATGGCAAATCTCTTTAAAATTTTCACAGACTGTATTACTTGATTTTAAGTGTGGAAAGAACTAGAGAAATGTAAAATATCATGTAGTTATATCATATTATCACTTGGGAACTGAAGTGTGTAAGTTCTGTTGGTCCAAGCTGATCTTATTTGAACACTTCACTAAACATAAAAGCAGGTTACCTGTGAAACCACTAATCCTTCAAAAGCTCACATCCTTATACTTTCATTGTCCACTGTGATACCAAGAACTAGAAAATTCTTTCCTTCTCGAAGTTAAACAAGGGGAAAAAGAAGAAAACAAACAACCCACATCACACAGCCATAAAGGAAAATATTATTCAGAATCCTACCAAGAAAATAATCAAAAAGCCATATGAGGTCTACTGTTAGTATAAACATCTCAAAAGATTTCTGGATGACCACAGCTGCAGAAGCTTTTTCATTCCAAATGGACCATGCTCCTATTTTAAACTCTGCTTCTGTTGTAAGCATGTTTTATTCCCTTGGCAGAAACAGAGGAAGACTGAGAATCTATCTTTGCACCTCCTACAGTCTGAGTGTTTGGGTTAAGAGCAATTGTGAGTTAAGGACTGTTACCTCTGTTAGGGAGAGGACATCCTGAAAAAGCAAAGCACGAATTTTTAAAATGCAAGTCACTTTAGCCTTTTCTCCCCAATTGTCTCTTTTGCAGAACACCCAAAAAGATGCAAGACTACTTCAATAACTTCTCCATGCACTTCACCACCATAGTAATATGTGCAAAACATCATTAACTGCTTCAGCCTGGTTATTGTTATATCTACTGGTTCTTCTGCTAAGTACAACATTTTTGTATTCCCCTTGGGTTTGCATCTCCCTGGTGACATTTCAATGCTGTTTTGAAGAGTATTTTTCTTTGCATTTCTCATATATGGTGCCAGTACACCAAGACAATGAGGCCCCTTTAGATCAATCACAGTTTAATCAGTAGTTAAAGAATCATTTCTGAAGCAATCCTATCCAAGTTCCTCTTCAAACATCTCCAGTTAGAGCAAAGCATTTAAATCAGTAGCTAACAGTAGTAATATTTTTCGAATCATTTCCATCCACTAGTGACTTATCTTATGAGTAAATTTTGCTTGGTTATAAAAGTCCATTAAAGCTGTCTAACTGAATATTGTTTTCAATGGCAACAAGGTAATTTTCTATAAAACTAAGATCTGGGGTGGTGGGGAAGGGGGAACTACACTTTAATTTTCACTTTAATTCAATAAAACAGATGAAAACGAAAAGTGTTCTGACAGTAAGATAAATCTAATATTCAAACTCTTTGTTCCAAATATCTTGCATAAACTCTTATCACACTGAATATACAGCTCATTCTTTCTACTTTTCCATTTTCTTTTTATCTTTGTTTTCCTGCCTCTAGGCACTATTTTCTATAGGTCCTGCAAATGGAACTTTCACTCTTTCAGTCACCTTGCTCACAGGGAATTCTGTTTCAATTTCTTTAATATGAAAATAGTGGTGTCCCCATAATCAAGAAAAAATATTCAAAGCAATAATTAAGAATGGATTCAGTTGAGGGGCATGGGGTTGTGTGTTTAATACCTGTCAGGTATTTGAGAGAGCTTCATTTCAAATACCTTGAAGTCACTGGAATGGGTCTCAGGAGGTCACGAGCTCTCTGCTCAAAGCACAGAGATCCCTGCAATCAGACCAGGCCATTTGATGTGCCTCTGAGCAGTCCTGAAATTGGAATGCAATAGACACCTAAAGAAAACCCTCCTACCTTTGCCTCTCAGTTCACTTCTATTTAGATACAGCACTTTGCTAACCTATGAGTTCTCTGAATGTTCAGCCTAACTCTGAAGGTCCTGCTCTGCCACCACGCTCCCCTCTCCTGCTCTGAACAGGGCACACAAAACGGGAATGCTGCACAGAAACAGAAATATCTGGCACATTCCACCTGAGACAAAGCTGCACTTGGAATATGGAACCTTCTGTCAAGAAAGCAGTGGACAGCTGCAGAGTGACAGAGAGCAAATATTGCAGAGAGCCGAGTGCCCCGGCCGGGGCTTTGTGCCGGGGGTGATCCTCCCTTCGCACGCACAGCACATCCACCAGAACAATGCCCTGGCAGCACAGCAAAGAGACCACACTGAAAGATCTAGCCCAGCCTGATTTGAAACAAGAAAAATCACAAAACAATAGAAAAACATAATTTCAAAGTAAAACTCTAGCTTAGAAAAATAAAAATGCGAGAGTGAAATAACCGTAGTTATACCATTATTGTTGTAAAATTAAAAGCAGATTTACATTTCAAAAAATATCAAATATCAACATTGTAATAGAAAGAAAAATAATTTTTTTTTAGTCTTGTTCCAAGTATTTTGTGCTGTCTGCTTTTATTTGTTCTTTATGCAAACTAAGAACTGCCAAGAAGTCAATCATTTCACAACCCTTCTCTATAAACAGATCTGTTTAAACAAAAAAGCAGATTGCAATAAATAACTACTATAACCACCCTTCCTCCTAATTTTTTTTTAGGTTCTCTGTATTAATATGTGCTGAACACATCAGTATTCAGTTACAGTACAGACTTTATATATTTTTCTAATCCATTTTCTCCATTGACAGGACTATGGTCACAATTTACAAAACTTCTTTGTAGACATTTACTTATTTCACAGTTCATTAACCTTCAAAGAGCACACCTGCCAGTTTGCAGGTGTATTATCTAAAGCAATGATACACTAAGTGCTAAAGTATGTTTGTGTCAGAAATGCTTATGAAACAAATGTTTTTTTTCCACTGAGCTACCCAGCTGAGTTGAATTTATTTGCATCAATTTATAATAACTTTTGTTCCTGATGGTAAGTGCAGTAGTTAAGCACCCATCATTGCAAGGATACACAAAAAAGAATCAAACTGTACTGTCTACCACTTTTTAAAGTATACAAATGACGGTGTTAAATCTTTTTAAATAATTGAAAAAGACCATTCACTCTTTAACTTCTTTCCTTCTGCAGTAACACTACAAGGTTGCATTTAAAAATTAACATCTTTTAGCAGCTTTTTCACAAAGCAGGGAAAACCCCACCAAGTGCCATATTCTCCCTTTTAACAATTATCTATGGAGCACAGTGACATTTTCAGTTTTCTGTAGCTGGACTAACCTTACATCGGCTCATTTTTATCTGACCTCAGGGTTTTCACATCATTAATAAAGAGATAATCAAAACAAAGGGTATATACATTAGGGTAGGAAAAGTTTGCATAGTTTGGCACTATTATCATATATAACCTTAAAAATGGAACAAAATGAAATGCATGTAGCAGAGGTGGTGAACCTTCTAAGGACTGCTTCCAAACATTTTTCCTACTGGCAGTAAACCATTCTCAGACCTCCCAACTCTGGCCACCGTGATAGTTACTGCTGTACAGGGTTTATTTCTTTTTGTTTCAGCTGTCAATAAAAGCGTCAAGTGATAGCTTTTTAAGTCAACTAAACATATTTAAATTAAAAAAAAAAAAAACTGATATCACTAGGACAACAGAAAAATCACACAAAAAGAACATGGTGTTTAGATTCTAGGCTTGCTTACCAATGGCTGTAACTTCTCTCACATTATGTCACAAAGTGCCATTGCACCTGAAACCTGATCAAAAACTCAGCAAAAAAATTCAAGTGCCTTCTTATTTCTGATGATCTGGTATAACACATGTAAACCAACTACAGCTAGTCAGGCCTCAATGGTGGTCAGTATTCTTCAGGATGAAGATCATCATAACTCTGCTTACACTTCATTCCTTACCATTGAAACCAACTGTGTAAGACAGAGTTCAAAGTTAAGCTACACTTTTAAAGCAGTAATATCTTCTGAGCAAATTTTGCTAAGACATCATGAAAATTCCAAAGATGAAATTACACCACAAAAGAAATCCAGTCTATTCAATGACAAACGCTGGTAGCATTTTCCAACAAATAGAGTGAAACCAATGAACTTGCAGGGACATATGAAGTAGAAAACAACTGTCATTAATACCAACATTAATATTACTTCTAAGGCTCATTCCCTTTCAGACCTGGCTTGGGAGAATCATGTAGGCAGGTGGAGGGCTCACTCTCAAGTGGAATGAGGACACTCCAGCAGAACCAGTGTTGTATCCCAGGGGTTAATGCACCCAGTCCTGTTCCATGCCTTCATTAATGATCTGGATGATGGGGCATGGTGCAGCCTTAGCAAGCATGCTGGTAAAAATGTGGAAAGGGCAGCTCATACACCAGAGGATCATGCTGCTGTTCAGAGGGATTTTGGAAAGCTGGAGAAATGTGCTGACATGAACCTCATGGAAAGGAAATGCAAAGTCCTGGACCCCGAGCGAAACAATGCCAAGCACCTGCACAAGCTGGAGTTCACTCAGCTGGAAAGCAGCTTTTCAGAAAAGGACCTCAGGGTCCTGGTGGTCACAATGGTGAACACCAGCAGTGTGGCCCTGCAGGAACACACCAACAGCATCCTGGGCTCAGTAGGAATAGTGTTGCCAGAAGGTTTAGGGAGGTGATTTTTCTCCTCCACCAGTCACTGTTCAGGCCACATCTGAGATATCATTTCCAGTTCTGGGCATACTGGAAACAGCCCAGCAAAAGGCCATAAAGAAACTAAAGGATTAATTAAGGCTTTTATTAAAGTATTGGAGCATCTCTCATATGACAAAAGCCTGAGAGAGCTGAACAGTTTAGCCTAGAAAAGTGAATGGGGCATCTTATCCCCATGTATAAATATCTGCAGGAAGATGTAAATGGAGCCAGTGGTGCCCAGCGAGAGGACAAGATACAATGGGCACAAACTGAAACACCAGGGCTTCCCTCTGAATGTTGGAAACACTCACACTGACCCATGTGGCCCAAAGAGGTTGTAGAGTCTCGGGCCTTGGGATATTTAAGAGACATCTGGATATGGTCCTGGACAGCTGGCTCTAGGTGGTCCTGCTTGAGCAGGGGCATTGGACCAGATGAGCTCCAGAGCTCCCTTCCAAACTCAACCATTGCATGACTCTGTGAATCACATCCTGTTTCATCAAACAGCTGCTTCAGTAAAACCTGAAGATAACCTGCAGAGTACCATTAAGCAAAATAATAATAAAAGGCTTCTTATGAAATAACTGAGAGCCTGTGGAGGGTTTCTTTTATTACAGGATTTCCTATGTTAATTTAATTACAACAAGGTGATTACAAAGTAATCCTATTTAAGCAGGAAGTTGATGCTGCAACTCTGAATACCTTACTCAGCACAGGATTAGAACTGCCTTTTGATGGTTACTTTCACCTCCAGAAAGAGGCACTTCAAGGCAAGTTATGAACATGTTTTAGGACACAAAATTGTGCAAAAACTATTCTACAAATAGGCAATGCAGACACACAGGAAGAAAGGAGTGTGGCTTAATGCAGGCCAAAATGTTATTAGCTTTCCTCATCTGGGAATGACCAACAACAATAGCTTGTACAGTACAGAATTCCTTCCCTAATGCCTTCCACCTGCTGGAGGGCTGCCATTTGCCCTGCCTCTCCCTGCAGCTGCTTCCCCATCTGCTGCTGGAAGCCATTGCCCTCCCTTTGGATAAGACCTGAGGCCTGGAGATAGATGATGCAGTTGCTCTAAGCAACCAAAATCTCTCCCCAGTTCCCTGAGAACCAGACCTGCTGTGTCAAGGAGCACTGCTGGATTGCCACCACAGCACAGTCTAGGCCTGATCATGTAAAAGGTTCAAGCTCAACAGCCTTGTGCAAAAACTGAGAAGAGGAATTAGATCCCTGTCAGAAGCCAATTGTTTCTGCAGCAGGACAGCAGAATCCCAGCAGCCCTTCATCAAGAACACTGTAATTCAGCTCTCTGTACCACTGCCCGTCAGCCAGCTGTAAGATTGTAACACAATGTATACAAACCAGTCTGATAAGGGATTAAGAAATCAAATCAGTGGAGAACCAATGGAATTCATCACCATCCTCAGCAGCATGACAGGTCATACAAGCCTTGCAAAGCATCTTTGCACGGCCCAGGATTTAAAATACACAGTCTTTCCTATTCAAATGCTAGACTGAGATCACCAAAATTGCTGGAGTTTTTATCCTTATTCTGTTATTATTATTTTGTATTATACACATATTCTGGTTGGCCCATTAAACACAAGCTGCAAATTCCAAATTTCATCTATATATTCTTAGCATGTAGAGCACAAGACAAATAGCAAAAAGAGTTATTCAGAATNCGGAGTTTTTATCCTTATTCTGTTGTTATTATTATATAGCAAAAAGAGTTATTCAGAATCTCATAAATATTTATTTCCTGCTTCCACAAGAAGGATGAGTTTAAGCCATTTCTTTCCTATAATTTTGCTGGCCAGACACTTGAAACATTCTGTAAGATTCCTGTATACCTTAAATAATATACTCCTCTGAAGAGAAAGTATTTGCACTGTATGCCTAAATTTCACAGGTATTATTTTCCTGAAAGAAGTAGACCCATTTAAAAAAAAATCAAGTTTTAATAGCAATCAAACTAATCAGTACTGTGTGCTCCAAGCCTATGAAGTTTTTAAAAAAGCACCAGGAAAATAGTTAATGGACATATTAAACACTGAATTTACACATTCCCTTGAATGTGACAACCATCTCAAATGGGTATTCCATTCCTCATATTTTTATGGCCTGATTTTGTAGATACGTAAATAATTAATACACTGGTCTCGTTAAAAGAATCAAATTACTCATATTTTAAAATAAATATTGACTGCACATAAAAAAAATAACCAGAGATTAATAATATGCACTTTTCAACAGATCCCTTAAAAACACATCAGTAGCTTCACCTTTCAGAACAGAAACACACAGAAGAAAAGCAGCATCAACCAAAGCAACCAAAGGAGTAACTGAGACACCCAACAGATGAGGAAACAGGTCATGATACCATAACAATCAAGTCATTAAGGTCCACCTCCCCCCATTGAAGCCAATGAGAATTAAACACAAACACTTTCTTAAAAGGCAATCTTATGTGCTTCTATAAAAGTTCTAGAATGAGAGCTGGTGTGTTACCAAAATTATATATACACCAAATACATTGGCATTTAAATTGTTTGAAATTATTCATTATCCTTTAACAACTTTCCTGCCACACAGACTTGAATCAAACACATTAAAAACTTGATACCAGCCATGAACTCAATATTTCCATTGTATTTCATGATTAGGAGATACAATACCTCTGTCTGAAGTATGGCAGCTCTCTGTTCTTTGGCAGTAAGGGACTCTTTAAGCACTTCAATGTGTTGCTTGCAATCTGAATTCTGATTGCTAAGGGTTTCAAGCTTAGTTTGTAAGGCAAGAAGTTCTGATTCTTTCTTTGAGAGTTCTTGTTTCAGTTGATCAATCTGTAGTGGGGGGAAAGAAAGTTAGGTCATTAATTTTGTCTCCAATTCACAGCTCCACTGGAAATCTGAAAGGTGTGAATGACCATGGTATGACAAATCTGACACCTGTGAATTCTGGAAGAGAATTAAGGTTCACACTTTCTACACTCACACCTTCAATTGTGTTTCTTGCAATTTAATGCACTCTGTCTTAAGAATGAATGCCCTGTTGCTGCAGAAGTTAAAAGGAGACTCCTAAAGATTATACGTGATGATTTGGCCTATAAATTCACCACGGACCTCACTTAAGTTCAAAGGCATGTATCCCATGTGAGGCAAGTCTGGCATGACAGCAAAAATGCATAGGAAAAGAAGTGTTCATAAAAGTATAAATTCAATCCTTCCAACAGTGTGATTCCCATGACTTATCGTTGGCCAGAGCGAGTCAGGAATTTTTTAGATGTCTGATAAAGGAAAACCAGGCACCTTAGGAGAGGAAAACAGAAAATTAGACTTTTAACCTTACTCCTCTTCTTGAAAGTTTGTTGCTGCCCACCATCCCCACCTCCTGTTTTTCTCCCTGGCAGTTCACATGGAATTCTCAGGTAGTAGAAAAGCCAAGCCAAGAAGACTAACTTAAGAGAAGTCTGGGGAAAACATTATAAAATATTCCACACAATGAAAGGGCTGAGAGATGATAAAAGCTTATCCCAGAGGAAACAGCAGAAACAGAATACTAAGACAGAGCTTCTGAATTGAAGTGAATGTAAGGTTCATCAGTAAACGTCATGGAATTGTGATTACTCTCCTCTTCCCACAATGACAAATGGGAAGAACGGCCACAGGACACAACACTGTGGTGGATTTAGAACATGAATCAGAGCAAAGCACTGGACTATATAGAGAATGATGTGCATAGGTGAAAGGATAGTGAATTAGGTGGCATATAACTGCTCCTAAATTCTTGTGGTATAACACTGGTCACAGACAAATCCAGATACATCACCTCATGAGGATTACTTGAAATAAAATGCCTCACTGCATCTGCATAACTCAGAGAAATTGCTTCCTTTATATGAAGAGCTCTTTTCCATGTCCCAAAGACATTTGGGATGCAAGAAAGCTACAAGTGGTAGATGGAAGATGATTCAAAAATCCCCACAAAAAAAAAAAAGAATATTCATGGGTTGCTCCTACTCAAACACATTCCAAAGGTCCACATACTAAAGCATTTCACAAAATCAGTGTTCCATGGTACTGGAAATATTCACTGCTGATCAAAATGCTTCTATTTTGTTTTACATAGCAAGTGCATATTTAAAAATTAAGTTTAAATACAATGATTCTACCTACACTCTGTATGCATGTTTTAATATATTTATTCATATAATATTATATTTATTCTTTTTATAAATCCTAGTATGTTTGCATCATTTCTTAAGGTGCTCAGATAGTCAACCATCAGTGACTGTATAAAATCAAGAATCTACCCTAAAAAAAAAAAAAATCACCTTTAAAGTCTGAAAATATCAAAATAAGAAAAGGAGCATACAAAAACCAGACACGAGGAAAGAATGCAATTAAAGGCTGTTAGAGAAAGCTTTCTCTGGAAAGCAAACCACCTTCCTCCAGCCCTTGCCAGAGCATGTCAGCAAGTATGGCAACCAAGAGAAAATGGACAGAAAATGAACAATGGGAAAATCTGTCTTTGAGAAGCAAAGACAAAAGGTAGATCTGCAGCCAATCTGAATTACATCACAGGCTTTATATGAGATGCATGTGAACATCACAGATGCTTAATCTCTTCTAGAAACTCTTCCCCCTTCTCTCCATGACACAACCCACACCCTGAGAAATAACAAAAAAAAAAAATTTAAAAGGCTTTGCTTTTTCATTGCAGGTGTGTTCTTTGTGTTTTAGAAACAGAATCTGTTTAGTGTAAAGTTCTGGCTACAAGATTTACAAATTGTCAGGAATTTAAAAATGTGTTACAGCTCTCAAATAAAAAAAAAAAGTAAGAGTTAAAACATAAACCAAACACACAAAAGATTGTTGAATAAATATGCTGATGTCTTTTTAAAATAAAATATCATGGTGAAAAAGTACTACAATTTCTATTTTAAAAATTGCCACAAAAATAAAGAGATATAATAAAAAACTATAAAACTTAGATTAAGAAATTTTAGGCATGGGTATATTCACCTTTTTTAGAGTTCTGCAGTATCTCAGTGTGCAAAAAAAAAACCTAATTAAAGAGGACATGAAATAGATTGTTGCCTCTAGCAGATATGCAAACATTTTTACTGTATCTAAAGTGATGTGGAAGATCAACTGTCGTGATTCAATGAAATCTCATATAATGCAACAAAAACATTTTTATGCTTTATAAGGACTAAAATGAAGATAACCTACAAGTCTAGATGTGAGTGCTGTAGCAGCAAAAGACTCCAGGTTTGTCCTCTGACCCTGACCTTCCCACTATCTCACATATTTCATGGGTGTAATTTGCCTGTCAGAGCTTTTTCAACATTGTCCCATATGATCTTGCTTCACCTCCTTTCCTGAAACCCTAATTCCTCTTTCTTCCTTCTCAATTTACGATTCTGTCACCTCCTGTAATTTCAGTTCTTTAGAACTCATTAATTTTCCTTTTCCAGAAAACCACAATGGGTGTTCTACTGTTATTTTTACACACCAAATTCTGGTGTGATATTATGCAGAGTAACCAGAAAACAAAGGGGAAAAAAATCAGAGCTTTTCCTCTGAATACTGTACATTGAAATTAATGGGCTAAATCTTTCAATAAATAATTCCATTAAATGACATTATGCTGATTAATGCATCGTAGGGTTTGATCTAATGCAACAAATGACAACTGCTCTTTAAAGTGACTGATTTAGGAAAAGGATTAGCAATGCAAATACTGTGCCTGCATACAGTGACTCCAAATCTATCACGAGATTCTACAGGTTATGTTGGTAAAGGTCTGGTTTTAAACTGGTTGTTAAATTTCCAGGTCTATCCACACACACACAAAAATGATGGTTCTTTCCCTGTTTTGTTTTTTTTTGGTTTTGCCTTTTTTTTTCCTAGAGGACCTCCTAGAACTTGCATGCCTCCTTCATTCAGTATGGAAAGTTCTTACATGCAGACATTAATCACAGAGCACCTTATTACAGCTTTATCAAGACTTAAAACTCATCTTACTGGTAATTTGCTGAAATTATACTAATTTTCATACTCATTACAGCACATGACATGAGAATTATAATACTCAAAGGACTGCATAAATCCCAAGTGCAAACTCACACCTGAAAAAAAATGCTTCTGTGTTCATTTACGTGGCTGACAGCCAAAGGATGAACCCTAGTAAGGGAAGGAAGTCTTCCAAAGAAAAAACTATTATTAAAAGTACATTTTCCTGATGATAATGCTACTTAGGAGCTTTAGTTATTTTTCAGTGGCTTAAGAGCTACTTTTTTCCCAACAGAATAAATATGCTCTTTATTATTTATTCTTAATAAATCTGGATTAATTCCACATGGGCACTAACACTTTCATTTCTTCTGTAGCAGAAACCCCCAAACAGTGGACAAGCAATAATGTTTTGTGAGTTTGAAATCAGGAAATGTGTCACATCACTACATATTTACTAGCTGCCCGTGGTCAACTCCTAATAGTCTACACACAGTAATTTGAAACTAAAGGAACAAAGTCATTAAATTGCTAGTCTTGAAAATATGAGCAGAGTACAATTTGGTATCATCTCTGAAACAGAAGTCCTTACTGTAAAACTACATCAAAAGCTAAAATAAATAATTTTCATTTGCCCAAAATGCTTCACTCCTCCATGTCTACTGATTATTATATAGTGGAGATTTGCCAAAAGGAGACATGCAGCTTCTTGCATTGGAAATGGTCAGGTTAAAACTTTTCTTTCCATTATTTCAACAGTCTTAATCTCTTTTATAAATAGATCTTACCTTATTTTTCATGAACTTTGAGTGACTCTTGTAAACTTCTATTTGTTTAATTTCTTCTTCTCGGTCCTCTGTATTCAGAACTCCATTTGTCTTTAGCATCTGTATTTCATCTTCAAGATCTCTTATATTGCGCTCAAGTGAAGCTATTTTGGTATCCTAAGTTACAAAAAAGAGAGTATCAAAAATTATGAGACATTTATTCAAGAGTAACAGGAGCATATCTGTACTTGAGTGAATATCAAATCATGAGACAGCAAAAATAGATGATACAAATAGAGAATGCACATAAAACAGGAATAATTCTATTGGCTTTAGCTTTAAGAAATGCAGAATTCAGACTAGACCTCTTTTTCACCATAGTTGCACAGTCTGTAGAGAATACATTCTGGTCAAAATTCCATTTAATTCCCACACAGTGATGAAGGGAGAATAGCAATGCCCTATTTTTCCCCATATGTATGATAACAAAATTGGTGTCATCAGTAACCATCTAGGCCTGGCTTTTCTTCCAAGCTCTTAAGGACCAAGTTCAGCTTAGAGGGACCAGTCCCTGTCCCTGCAAGGCCACTTCTCTGTGTGGCTCAAGGGCCCTGTTCCTCTGGAGTTCTGCCTGCTCTCCAGAGGGAGAAAGGTTGTGTCCTCAAATATTTTTCCTTGACTAATCTAGCCACATCATTAAGAGGAGATTTAGCACTTTTTGTTGTGAGACCCAAGATAAACAGAACCACAACCACTAAAAATTTCTACATCCCAGCCAACAGCTGCCATGTGTGTCAGCACCACCCTGGACAACAGTGAAGGTTTTTTTGTTATTTCCAGTCATTTGGAAATTGGCTAAGTCCCTTCTGTAAGAGTTAGATTTAAAAAGTGCTTACACAAACTTGTCACCATTTTCTGTTTGAAAGAACATTGCAGGATTACTCATCAGGAAATCTGTTCAACAACATAAAGGATCAACCACCCATCAAATATTAGAGACTGGATAAAGTTCTCGTTCCACTGAGGTCAACATTACAGAAAAAAAAAAAATTAAAACCACACAAAACAAACCAGCCTGATTCACTAAGACCAGGTTATTGAGTTAGAAAGCTAATTTGAGAAAAAAATACAAATGGAATTGATCCTTTAACAAGGACAAGCTAAGCTTGAATCACTGCAACTTTGTTTCTGTTGCTTTCTTTAGGTTGCCTAAAACCAAGCAAAAACCCCAACTCTAGCAATAACTTCTTTCATAACAAAGCTATGCAAATGGAGCAACTTAAGACTCAAGAGAGTCTGGACAAAGTTCCAACAAGCATCTGAATTTTTGGTACTGAAGTGAAAAAGAATCCCAGACTATTTTTGTAAACCACTGTTATAAATCCATATAGAATGAAAGCTAAGGACTAAGCAATGTCATTTAAATGGCCACTGTCATTCCTCTAACATTGCTTTTATCTTTATAGTCAACAATAAATCTCAAACTAAGAGAAGTTTTCTTTTATTAATTTCTTATTTTAAAAAATAATGTTAAAATTAATTTTTATTCTAAAACAAGGAAATAAATTACTGAGATGGAATGAAAAAAGGGAGGAATTCTCATTGAATCTTGTCATTTAAAGAAGTTACACAAAAGGCAAAATACTGCAAGAAAAGATGCAGAAGTATTTAAAAGCTCTCAAGACTTAAACACAACACAAAAATAATTGTAGATCTCATAGATATTATAATCAATTCAGCTTGCTCCATTAGACTTAATTTTAAAAATATTTTCCTCCTATTTTTGAAGATAAAAGCAAAACCTAAGCTTCACTACGCTTTGGAATGATTTTGCAATGAAATATATTAATACTTACTTGACCTGTTATGACATGACATCTGGGAATTGTCTTCATCAAATCTCCCCAGCTAAGTCTATAAGAGCCTGCCTTTTTGTACTGCCTTTGTATTTTACGTGTTTGCAAATATAATATGGCAGAAACAATTTTTAGCACAGTCTGCTGCCCTCTTCAGAAGATTTATACATCACAGAATAACATTTAAGCTTTATAAGAAATGCGTAAAAGAACTTGTGGAAGCATTTTCTGTGCTTCTGCTCCATCATAAAATTGAAATCTCTGAGGAAAAGTTTATTTTTAATCAATCTCTGCATTCTGTGATTAGAGATGTGTAAGAACTATTTGCCTATGTCTTGAAAAATTGTCACTAAGTTTTACATTAACTTGTTATTGAAAGAGAAGTCAGAAATTTCACAAATTTTGTGCCAGTCAAAGGTACTGCTCCCTATTGCATGCTGCCTGGACAACTGCTGCAAAGTGAGGAACCCTGTAGGTCAAAGATAATTCAGAGAACCCAGAGCTGCCAGTGGGTGCTGCCACAAGGGAGCTGGGCTGACTTAAGGGATGCACACAAAGTTAGGTAGCTTTGCATTTGCCAAAAGTTTTGACATATTCTCATAAAATCTGATTCAGCTGAATCAGCATTTTCCCACAGAAAATTTCAATTGGAAAAATTTCAACCAGTCTTGTTGGGGCACAGGGTCTGGTAACCTTTCAGAAACGGAAATGGGAACAGATGTAATATTTCCTTCAAACCTCTAAGATTTATTCCCATTAGCAACATTCTAAAAAACTACATGGGTCAGTATTGAATCACAACAAAGATTCCTCTGCAATAATGTTAAGGAAGCAGCTTAGTGTTAAATGGTACTAATAAACACATGAGTTCTAAAACAATACAGCATTTGTTCAGATTTTTTCAGTTAGGCCCTCTAAATCTGTTAAAAGACATAAGATTATATAGCAGGATTGGTGATAGAGATCAGAGCACTCACCCTAATCTACCTCCTCCTTCCAGCAGTAACCAATACTTGTCCCTTATCTCCTTTATTAGAATAGTCTTGCAGATATTCTGGGAGAGGTTGGGGCTATTTAAGTTTCTGCTGGCTGGACCTAGCAGAAATCGACCTCTTTTGGAATGTGAAAAAAATTACTATGTGTCCTGATGCTGAAGAAAACAATATTTCACAGTGGGAAAAGACTAACAAGTGAGTTTCCACAACGATATTCCATGAATTGTATCAGTCCTTACAAGAGTCCTATAGTATATTTCCTGAAAACTGAGGGGCAGGAAAAAGACAAACCATTTGTAAATAACCACAGAATATTCTGAATTGAAAGGGGCTCACAAGGATCATCAAGTCCAACCCTACATAATACAGCATTCCAGGCTGTCTTACTCTGAAAGGAAAGGCTATGCTACTGTTCATCATCTGAGATACATGATAAATTTAATTTATCTCAGCAAAATTTTGCTTGTAGGGCATTCAACAAGCAATCAGAATGAAATATTTGAAACTTTACTTTTAATTAAACTTGAATTTAAACACACTTATGTACACAGGCTGTCAACAGACCATACACAACTACCCTTACTGTAGGAATTTTTACCTTGTCAATTTAATGCAGAGAATATTCAGATTTATCTTTGAAGATAAGGGAAGTGAAAGTTCATGCAATCTTAACAATAGAGTATGTTGCACTGCAAACACACTTACACACTTCTCCAGAACCAAACCCATACCTGAAATATCACAGCTGGATCAATACATAAAGATGGCTCTTTCTGCAAGTAAGGTAAACCACAAATATATTTATTTTACAGCTTATGAAGACTTTATAGTTGCTAGACTCCACATACTTTTCAATATTCTATCTTTAAGATGAGTTCTAGGCCATATCTGTAGGCAATTTCTGATTTTTTTATCTCAAGTCATATCACTGTTTTAGTGATGACAGAATTAGACCATAACAACATGTAATGGCTGGGTTGGAAGCAGTATTTAAAGGTCATTTAATCCAAGCCCTTGCCATGGCCAGGGCCATCTTCCACTACCCCAGGTTGCTCCAAGCCCCATCCAACCTGGTCAGGAGCACCTTCAGGGAAGGGACATCCACAGCTTCTCTGGGCAACCTGTGCCAGGGCCTCACCACGCTCATCATAAGATTCTTTTTCTTCATATGTCCAATCTAAATTTATCCTATTTCAGTTTAAAACTGCTGTTCCTTGTGCTGTCACAACAGGCCCTGTTGAAAGTCTGTCCCCATGTTTCTTGCATGCCCCCTTTGAGTACTGAAGGCTACAAGGCCACTGAGGAGCCTTCTCTTCTCCAGGCTGAACAGCCCCAGCTCTGCCCCGACCTCTGTCGTGGCTCTCCCCTGGACTTGCTCCAACAGGTCCAGGTCTTTTTTGTCCAGTGGAGCCCAGAACAGAAGGCAGCACTCCAAGTGGGGCCTCACAAGAGATGAGCAAGTTTTGACCCAATTCACATGCTCAGGAGTACTTATCATAAAATCAAGTGTTTCCTTTGAATCTTTTTGATTATAGTAATAGGTGTTAATCAACATTGAATATCACTGATATTCAGAATGCATTCAAAGCTATCAGTCATCTGGCATTTGCCAGCAACCAATATGCAAGGAAACATGCATAGGTGCAATTGCAATTAAAAGAAAGGTTTTCCATCTACTAGTTTTATTTTATACTTTAACAGACTAAGATTTAGGCATGAGGGGGAAAAAATGCAGTTTAATCACATATATCCACAGTCACAAAGTCAAAAGCAAGAACTGCATCAAAACTAGACTGGTTTGAGGGAATAGGAGCATGTGGGAGAGGGAAGCATCCTACCCTCCCTTAGTTTTGTGACTCCACTTTACAGAATAAAAAAGGGCTTCTGGAGAATAAGGTCAGTTGCAGAAAAGAGAACCAAATAAAGAGAGTAGTGAGAAACAATAGAGCAAAAGACATGTGAGATCTGGAAGGAAATGTGTCCATGAAGTAAAACCAGAAAGTTGGGAAAGAATGGCCCATGCAATGCATCTGAAAAGACAATAGACATCTGGAAAGGAATAAATAAAGCAAGAAAAACAGGAGTCAAGGCATAGGACGTGAATTTTCCATCTTTTGTTGTTTGCCCTTTTTTTATCCTGCATGAATATACAGGAGATAAACACTGGTCAACAAGACAGCAGTTATGTAGAAAATGTAAGTGCTCTAAGAATAAGCAACTACTTGCAAAGCTTAAGAGAGAAACGAAGATGACAGGACACGTAGTGCAGAATATGTCTAGGACAAATAAACACAAGAGAAGATAGACAAGAGAAATGGGAATATTTGATTGGATAAAAGGGAATACAGACAGGGAAAAGGGACAAAGAATTCAGCAGCAGCAAGGAACAGAAGAAAACCACACAGAGAATAGAAGGATTTATGAAGGAGGGAAAGCTGCATCCTGGAAGATCCTGGGGAGCCACGGAAGGCACTCAGACAAAAGTTAAAGAGGTGAGGGGCTGGAAGGGGCTGGGTGTGGAGAAAAGAAATGTAAACTGCTTGGAGCCTCTGCATGGGCCTGAGACTGCCATATTACAGCTAATCCTCTCCCTCCTTCTACCCTCAGCATTGTAGGGAAACAATTCCTCCAATGCTTGATCATTCGAAACAAATGTTCTGCATTTTTTTTCAAAACAAATGCTGTCTGGATTAAGACACTTTAAATTTGCCTGAAAACATTCCAAATCTGGAACTTGTAAAGAAAACTGCTGTTTAATCATGTGGATTTCAACATCTTACATTTGTCCCCTTTTCTTTTCAATATTAGGCCTCCTTTAGACAGGGTTAACCCCAAAGGGGGGTGTGTTCACAGGGACAGAAAGAAGTGGGTGCCTCAGAGGCAAAAAGCAGCTTTGCATCAGTACTCCAGCAACAGGACTGCAGCCTCACAGCAAATGAAAGCTGTCACTATAAAGACCCAAACTTTAAAAAGTGGAACATTGTACCATGCCCACTGCTCCTGGGACTCAAACAGAAAACACTTCAGGGGCAGACTCTGTCAGGGGCAACTACAGTCACCACATGTGGCATTCATGGGTCCTGTACCACCCATCCCTGTTCTTCTCAAAGACTTTTGGTACAGGAAGAGGAACTGAAAATTAACTTCAACATGTCCTTTACATTGTTATATAACCCACATAAAGGTTATACATTATTCTTACATGTTGCTTTTGTATCTCAGAATTTTTAATTTTATATTTCTGAATATTAACATAGACTCCAAGTTTATCAGTCAGTATCTTACTTTCCCATTTACTTAGGGTAATGACTTACTGCAAAAGCATAGATTTCATACAAAGACTTCTGAATTGATGCCCATTGCAAATATACATCCAAAAATGGAATTCTGTAATCAATGTACCTTCTTTCTTACTCATATAATCCAAACTAATTATTATCTATTAAAAGACAGGTACTGTATTTATAAAATCCTGCTGTTGTTTTAACTGTGTGTTTACTACAATGTTCAGACATGCTGAACTCATTTGCTCATAACAGAAGTCACTGGCAAAATGAGGCCTTTAATTTGCACTTCCTTTTAAGATGGAAATGAAAGACCATCATTAATGAATTTCAGGCAGCAGTGCCAATTCACAAATTAACTCAAGTCTCATAGTATTTCTCTTAAAAATTAACATTCCAGACTCATAGAATTATGCAAAACTATCAGTTTTCACTTTTTAAATTTAAAGATTTTTATTCTTTGTTATTGGGGAGAGAAAAACCACAACATTTTAGTAATATTATATACCAAAAAAAAGAGTAAACAATAGTCAGGACTAAGAGAGCTGTTTCATCACATTTTGTCATATCTGCTGATGTAACTAATATTTTCCTTAGGTTGGCTGTAAAACTATGGCCTAATAACAACCAACAGAAGAACTGGTTTTAAAGACTGAGGGGGAAAACATTCTACATTAGCCAGTTTATTCCATGTACTGTGGATCTCCTAACACATGCACATACACACACACCCCCTAGACTTTTTAAAAAGCAATATTCTGGTCTCACTATTCAGCAATGGCTACGCTTGATTTTTTTAATCAATTTTATTTAGAAAACAGACTGTGAGAAATAAAGACTAATTATTCCTAGCTACATAACAAAATAAATTAATGTGGTAAAGGAAGCATTCAATAACTAAAGAGAAAAAGTCATAAATCAACGCCTGGTAGGCAGCTGAGTGTCACAGCTGCTTGTTCACTCCCCTCAGTGGGACGGGAGGGCGAGAGAATGAGAAGGAAAAAAAGTGGGAAAATCCCTTGTTTGAGATAAAGCCAGTGTAATATGAAAAGCAAAGCAACCCATGGAGTTCATGCACTGCTTCCCATGGGCAGGCAAGTGCCTGGCTGTCTCCAGGAGAGCAGGGCTCCCCCAGGCACAAGAGCTGTTTGGGCAGACAAGCGCCGTGCCTCTGGCTGCCCTCCCTTCAGTGGGAGGCCGAGCGTGACATGGCACTATGGATCAGCCCTGAATTGGGGTCACCGTGCTCACTGCCAGCCCCCTGTCCACCCCCACCCTACTCACAGGGTGGGAGCAGAGGGGGAAACTGGGAAAGCTTTGCCTCTGTGTAAGCCCTGTTGGACAACAGCTAAAACATCAGCATGCCATCAGCCCCGTTTCCAGGCTGAAATTCAAAACAACCCCGACAGGCTGCTACGGGAAAAATTAACTCCATCCCAGCCATACCCAGTACACGACTTCATGCTGTAAAAACAACATGCAGGGAAACACACAAACACCATACCTTCATTTCTATGACTGTTTGCAGAGCCTTGGTCTTTGCTGGCTCAGGCTGAAGTTGGGTTCTCCTATGCAGTTCCTGTGGGGGGACACGATAGAAGTAAGCTTGACGGCTCATCTTGCCATTACTTTAAATGCTCACATGAACTCATTGCAACAAAAGAAAAGTCTGTAGACAAGAAGCAGGTAACCAAGTGCTACAGGTGCTTCCCTGGCTGTAACCCCTCTGCCACCACTGCACTCCCTATCTTATGTTACACTCAACTCTGACAGCACATGCGCTATTTCTGAAACCCCTCATCAATAATTAACGTCAAGCGTGACAACCCAGCAAGGAATTTCTTAGTCCAGATACAATGCTGCTGCTTAAACACCAAAACTTTATTCAATTGTGTTACTCATTCAAACACTGCCAAGTGTTAAATCTTTTACTGCAGTTTCTCCTTAATTTTTCCCCTAATGTCTCAAATAAGCAATTTAGACACATTGTATTCAAATTTGACATTTTAAGGATAATAATTATGTAGTGGGCTGACGCAGCACACGCTACAGTAGCATTTACATTTCAGTTTTCACATTTTCATACTGTTTTTTATGCATCTCAATCCACAGGCAAAAGAAAAAATGGATTGCATTAGTAGTATAAAGACCAAGACATATTGGTCTTTATAAAAACAATAATTAAAAAAAACACACAAGAGTATGAAGACAGTAGTACTCAGTCTCATTAAACCAGAGTTGAGTCTTGGTGTGATATATTCCAATAAAAAACTCACATAACTACCTGGAAAAAATGTACTAAAGGTGTGACAAAACATTTTCATTTGAGAATTTGGTGATGCTTATTCCTTTCCCATAAACCATCTGAGAAGTTTATTAATAAAAAAACCTAAAACAGGACACATGTAGTCCCATTTCTACTCCTCTGGGGTCCTTCTGCTCTAAAGGACAGGGTTGCCATCCTTGATGTCCTTATGCCCCCGTTCTTTCTACTGCAGTGCTCCACATAGGCTCCTGAACCCACCTTGCAGCATGAAAAAGACATTCAGGCTCAATGCCAAGGAGCCAAGGCCATTCACCTAGGTCTTGCCCACCTTATAACCCACAAGTTTAAAAGCCATATTTTTTCTATCACAAACTATCAGTTTCTTCTTCTGTGTAGCAATAAAGACATTGCTTATCCATGACCGTGAGAAACAACCATTCTCAAAGACTAAGTAGTAGGAGTGATTTACTGTAGGTTATTAAACTAAAACCTACTGCTAATAAACATCTTTATAAAATAGATTTTAAAAATGTGTGGTCTAATGTATTAAAATAACAGAGGGACACATTAGTATATCTAATACTAAGTCTGAATGCTTTTTTATTAGATGAAATATGCTGCAGGTACATTTACATGTATTAAAGCTACCACTAACAGATAACAGTGAGCTTATAATTTTGCTTTTACACATTTTTCAAATGCTTTGGTATTTATGAAATTATTTCTGCATTTATGAAATAGTATCTCTGATTAGGCCTTTTTCCTTGTTTGGTTTTTTTTTTTTTTAATTTAGATGCAACTCTCCGAATTGCAAAAAGAGAGAAACCTTTGCAAATCACCTACTCAAGGAATCTCTCAATCGCCACCAGCTGTTTGTCTTAGATGAAATAAGTACCTTCACTGCACAAATGTTGTAAAAAATAAGAGTATGTAATGAATTTGTCATACAGTTACACAAAAGAATAGTTGGCCAGTCATACCACTATCAGATCAGCAAAAATTACAGCTAATGCTAAGACCAGACTTTGCTCCCCAAGGCCATATAAACTGAGCTGGAATATAAACAGGATTCCACACACTGCCCACGGAGACAAACCAGAGTTTCCAGCCCCTGAGCCAAAGATGTATGGACTGCCAGAGATGCATATTCCGAGATGTCTATCATAGCACAAAGCCTTGCCTCATAATGCTTTTCCTGTTTGCTTTATGTATCAGTCTGATGCTGGCTGACTTAAAAGCTTTTCTTCTCTATCCCTGATGGTAAAACGAAGCAGGCTTTAGGATACTGGAGAAGATCAGAAAATGACTCCCACTTTATTATGCTGGGGGGGTTTTCTTCCAATCAGATTCAAATGTTTGGACACTCCCACAGGGCTCAGTTCTTGAATTTATGTTGTTCCATGCATGTGCTTCTTCATTTTGGGTACCTGATTCAGGGATATACTTTTGGGGTACTAATTTCAGGATACACTTTATGTGCATGACCCCTTACCATGGTGGTTTTACTGTCTGAGGTCACCTGGAGGCTTTCAAATTTGCCTGAACAGGTAAGCAAGAGATATTCTAGAAATTTCAGAAAGTCCTCATAGCCTAAGGAAACCAGATTTTTATCCATTACATCATTTCTGGAATGATGTGTATTACTTGTTCTCAATTTCTTTTAATAAAAAGCCCAGGAAGACAAATAAGGAAAAGTGGGGTGGGGGGGAAAAATCAAAAACTTACCAGGGATTGTTTCTCTTAACCTAAACTGTATTGAAGGGAGCTCTTGATTCTTATATGCATGAAAAAATTCTTGTGCAATCATCCCTGCAACAATCAAAGTCTATACTAAAAATCTCTCAGAGATGTAGTCATCTATAAAATTAGATTTTTTTAATGTCCCTCTATATGACACCTGCAAATAGTAATAATTCTGAGCAATCACTTTGCACATGCAAATTAATTATAATGCTGTGTAACCAAAAGCCCACACCTCATGTTTCCTGATGATGCTCAGTTGTCAAGGTGATTAACACACCCACAGAAAACTGGCAGGTAATCAAATCTTCTTCACATTAAATTTAATTGTCTTAGCTTTTACACTAAAATGAGCCTCAATCCAAATTTAGTCATTGTTTTCTTCTTCCACAATATTAGGTTGGCTTCTTGTATTGGCCTCAGAACTTTAGCACACAATCTCACCACTAACTTAAACATCAAAAAAATCCAAAGAGGAGACAGATTATATTTATAATCTTAAAATACTGGTGGAAAATTAATTCTTCCCTTTTTTTCAGCAATTGCTAAAACGATATTGCAAGATTTTGTCATTATTCACTGGTGCTGAAAATCCCCACTATGTAGCATAATCTGAACCTAATATTAATTACCCAAATAAAACTGGTTTTATGCAAGCTTTTTTAAAAGACACTTTATCCCTTAGCTGCAGCAAAGTCAGGGAGCTGCAAACTGATCCTTCTTTCCTCTGTTTCTGAAGGATTTTATTAACACAGACATTGGTGTCTGTGTTCTCATTCGATGATACCAACGCTGTCCATGTAGTGCAAGGTTTCACCTTTAGTTACATAAAACTGCCTTAAATAATGACACAAAGTGCTAGAGAGGAAATGTTCAGAAAAATAGGCAATTTAGAGATGGTAAAACTCTAAGTGTCTGCATTGGAAGAAGAAAGAAAAATTATTAAAGAAGGCAGTATAAAAATTGGCATGAGAAACCATTGTGTCAGTAAAAGCAGCTTTTTGCCTTCACAGACAAAATGTACAAATCTGCAAATCACAGCAGGCAATGGTGTAGGAGCTGCTAGTTCTCTCAAACACCTCAAAGAACACTGGTTCCATTCTCATGGAAATTAAAGCCTTGGTAGTTCTTCTACAGGATCAGCTTGTCTGAATTTTAAAATTTAGATCAGCAGTATTTTAATATTTTGATCAATCATTTAAACAAAAGCACAGCACTTACCTAAAGGGTCTAAACAGTAGTGTTTCTTTAGCCAAAAATGCCATTAGAAACACTGATCAAATTCAATTAAACCAGAATACTAGAAAAATCTAACATACAGGAATTAAATTGTTCTTAACATACAGACTTATCTGCTGTTTTCTAACTCTTCACATCTACCCCCAGCTAAAACAGTCTCACAGTAATTTAAATGAAAGTAGATTTAGGAAATTTTGATCAAACTCTTTGTCTTTCTGGAAAACATAAAATGACAACATAAAACTCCCTGTCTGTCTCCAGTGCGCAGGAATAACGAGCCCCTACGGATTCTAAAAATCATGTTATTGATTATAAAATTCACCATTATAAGTATTTGAACTCTGGGAGAACCTGTTAAAGAAATTTTGTCAAATTCCAACAAATGTTCTAGCTTGAAGAAATGAAAATGTGCATATAAGGGCATGAAATGAAAAATTGGAGGAAGTATGAAGAGCTGATAGCTACAAAAGTTCTGCAGAGATTTTCTTTGTAATTTAGGAGTATTTAAATGAATCAAGTTCTCAGAGTTAAGCAAAACACTCAGATGCATGCCTAATTCTCTCTCCATTTGTCATTTAAAACAAACAGATAGGAATTTTGACGAATATGAAAGAAATAGCATTATCAGGCACCCCCACCAAACTATAAAGCAAAGGTCAGTAATCCATCACGATGGACAAGTCAGCAATAATCTCAATGGCCTCAGTACTACACTTGAACAAGGAGTCCAACATCATCCCTCGCCCACATTTCAAAACTTGGAGATGTAAACAGGAGTATGAGGGAGAAAGGAGGAGTTTTTACTCCAGTTGAAAACCACCATATTGAATCATGAGCCAAAGTACTTCTTTGCATGGATCAGACTTCCATTTATTCCTGAACTCACACATATAAGAGGGGCTTGTGAACTTTAACCGACATACCTAAAGACAGACTATGAGGAAAAATAATCTGAGCATTAAGAAACTCAGCTTTTCTTTGACCTGTATGTCAAAAACACCTTAAGCAACCACATGTGTTGTCATACTGGAAGTTTGTCCTCTGGCAAGAGACCACATACAAAAAGGTTCAAGTGAAAACACAATTTGTATAGGGAGCTTGAAATGCATGTGGGACAATTTGGCTTGTAATTGAAAGCACACAGAGTGTTTCCTGAAAGGAGCTACTGAAACTCCACTTTTACCAGAATTCTTGAAAATTAATTTCATTGTAGAAGGAATAAAAGTTCTATGAGATAATTTCTGTTTTGCACAGCATCATGAATCTCTTTTCCTCTTACCAAAATTACTTCTCTAAATTTAGGAAAAGGGAAGACTTATTACTTCACACATATTTTCAGAAAAAGAAACTTTGGTGATAAACAGTTTTCTCCCTTTTCACCATTTTCTTTAGGAATGCATCCCAAAACACTTAACTGCCCACAGTCAAGGAAGGCCACATATTTGTTTGCAGGGGTAGTCAACCAGGATCAGAAAATAGACGTCCCAACTGCTGCTTACACTTCTGCAAAGCAAATATACGCTAGAAACATCCTAGCTAAAAAACTTTCTCTTTTTGAGAGTGTATAAAGCTTTAAAACAGCATGGAAAAATATGCATTTTTTTAAAAAGGTAAATGTTTCAACAGTCGTTTATTACATTTATCAGTAACTCAGGTGCACTAAAAAGAGTCACTTAATTTGCAGTAGGACACAAATGTAACATTTTGGGGAGGGTTTTTAGCTATTTGGTTTCGAGTGTGGGGATTTTTTTTTTTACAAGATTATCTTTCATTAAAATCACTTCTTCAAATTCTTAAAATACAAAATCCTTATTTGTAACAAATCCTTTGTGTAATCCATAGTGTTTAAAAAATCCTTCTCCAACATATCCATTATTATAAAGACATTTCCACTGCTTCCCTCCTTTTTAGAAGCCTGAGCACACAAAGAACTTTTTAAAAAGGCCGAAAAAGAAAGCAATATCCCATCAGTCTTAGAATAAGTGTAACACTAACCGTGGAGTAATAATGGAATTCCACCTTAGGGTGTAACTAAGAATAGACTTCCCTTGCTTCTGCCATCAAAAGCATACAGGCAATGCTTCAAAGGGTAAAGTCACAGCAAACATGACCAAATACAATCCCAAGATCCAGAACACACAGTAGAGATGCTGCTGTGTGCCAGCTCCACTCTTCATAAATAATAAAAAACCAAAACCATGTAAAGGTGGATGGTACTGGGAGATAGGATGTTACCAGCAGTGCCAACACACAGTGCTTGTGGTATTTCTATAGGCCAGTTCATCTAAATAAAGGAAAGCACTTTTCCAATAGTTCTTCCATAGTCATACAGCTAACCTCCTGAGAGTTTCCTTAAACAAGCTGAAACCTAAGAGTTCTGTCCTAGAAAAACAAAAAGACAAAGGGTGATATCCTGTTTAGTGCTTTTCCAACCTATGCACACACCCAGCAATAGTCTGCTCTGCACCAGTGCTCCTCTTCAGCCTGTTTGCAGATGCAAAAACAATTTAAATTATTAAATTAAGAACTTAGTTCTCAAATGGCAGCATAATAGCCCTGCCAAAACCAGAGCCACACTCTACAACTCGAAGCCAGAAGTACTACATATTTCACACACTTGCTGCACAGAGCTCCTAAGGTTATTGAAGAATGTGTTAGCTGGTGTTAACAGGCACAGAACTTCAAACACGCTGTTCACTTCTCTGGTAGAAATCCTTTTATAAACTTTACATTGATAAAACACCAATCACAGTAAACAGCCTGGAGCCAACCCAGGGGAGTGTTAACCCTGATGTTGCAGTAATACTTCAAATTGATTAGCACAGGCCTTTTTAATTTTGAAAAGCTTAATAGTTGTATCTACTAATGTCCACACTTATTAATGGATATATATTGGTAATTACCTTTCCATGTCTCTTTTCCCTTCACGTGGACTTGGTGAAGTCACTTGCTAAAATAACTTAAGAGTTTGATTTTCAGTACCCCAATTCTCTAGGAAGCGCTTTTCTAAGTAAAGGTGGGTTTTACTTACATGCATTTAAAATTACTGCTGGCTTAGGCTATTTAGCATTTAAACTTAATCAGCAAAGCCAGCAAACATCAGAGTTAATAAGACTTCAGAAGTGTAAGTTCATTGGCTCTGTGGCATAACAAGTTTTTTAAAAACGCAAAGAAAGCTTTGTGACAATATTTGCAGCGTCTGCCTGGGGCCCACACTGAGACCAATACCACCCAACAGCTCAATCAAGGGGATGGAGCACAGCCTCAGCAAGCTGGCAGGGGATACCAGGCTGAGCAGTGCCCTTGGTGCTGCTGAGGGAAGGGATGGGTGAGAGGGGCAGGCTGCAGGAATGTGCTCCTGGGAGCCTTCAAGGGCAAGGCCCTGCCCCAGGTGGGCATCACAACAGGCTGGGCCATGAACTGAGAGCAGCGCCGCAGAACAGGAGCTGGAGACAGCGCGAGAGGAAAAATTCCATCTTCTGTTCTAGCAAAGATTACACTTGTCACATCATCATGGAACCATGTCACAGCTCTCAGTTAACAAAATTATATCCCCCAGCTATTCAGAGAATGTCATCCCTACATTCCCAAGTGATCTATACAGCTGTTAGGTTATGCAAATGTATGGCAGAGAGGGACATGAGAGCAGTAACCTAAAGAGATGAGACATGGACAATTTTTCACACAATTAGAGAGGTGGGCATGATTTGGTTTGTTTTTGGTTTGTTTTTTTTTTTAAAAAAAAACAAACTTCGTAAATAGCATGCTTTTTTAACCTAAAGCTAAAATTTTATGCTTATCTAAAGAACTCACCACGCCACAATCTCACTAAAAAAAGAAAGTAAGAAACTACTTTCCATTGACTTTTTTTTAAAAAATCCTATTTTTGGATCTGCCAGAAGCTGAATTTAAGGCACTCACAAATTCAGTGCAGCTCTGCCTATCAGTTGAGATTTGCCAACCAAGTCAGTCTTCCTCAAGAGGGAAGAGGTAGGGGGGAATAACTAAAATTTAAGAACACAGAACACTTATTTCACTCTGAAATTACAGGAACATATTCAAATCAGAAAAATAAAGTTGATTGCATACAAAAATATTGGAGTGAAGCAAAAAACACCAATGACCTCTACAACAGCCTTGCTGCACAGACTGTGTTCTACCACAACTACAGAAAAGAACTGATCAAGTCACATAGGAAACAACCTGCACAGGCAGTTAATTGAATATTTATCATTCTGTGAAGTTTGTCAAGGGTCTGTTAAAGTGAAGTTCATACATCAGCTCCCAATAACTAAAAAAAAAAAGAAAAAGGACTAAAATCCACTTTGCACCTGCTCCAATTCTTTTTCCATTGCCTGGGAAACTAAGTGTTGCCTGGTAACCCAAATCCATCTGTTCAAATTTCCACTTCCAGTCTTCCATTTTTATCAGAACAGAAAAACCCATCCCTGAACTGAAAATATTTTTTTTTTTTTAAAAAGGGGGGGGAATACCCAAATCACATATTTTATCACTGCATAAAAGATAAAACAGATCCTTATCTGTTTTTAAATGATGGCAGAGTGAAAAGTGTCTGATGTTGTCTCTTAGAAACAGCAACAGCTCATATCACAAAAAACCTTTTTTAAGAATGGGAAAAGAAATTCTTTATTTTATTCCTTTTCCTTACCTCAGGGCAATACAAGGAGCAAGACACCACTTCCTCACACAGTTCAGACTTCATCTTTCTTAAATCTATAAGATGACATGAAAATCTACAGACCAGGGGCTGAAGGACAGTTTAAAAACTCCTTCCCTGCACATCAGTACTCAAAAGAAACACTTAACACAAAGATACTATAAATCTATCCAAATGCTTATTTTGCTCGAGATATAAATCAAAACAATCTCGACCATAATTGCTGCTATTACCTGTTGTGATTAAAAACAGACCCTACAGGAGAATTTTCAAAACTTTGTGAATCCACATAATCATGTTTGCCTAGGTTAAGACTGGAAAATCAGCAAATGGAGAAAAACTGCATGTTGACATAGGATACTAAATTCTGTACAGAAGACATGGTTACATGTATTTTAAAAAATCCACCATGTTACATATACAAGTGGCAGAACTAACAAGCCATTGTTGTCTAAGCCTTCCATGTTTTACATTTTTTTTAGGCACTAAACTTACCTCAGTGTAAGTATGGGGTTCAGTTTGTTTTGATAATTTTTGGAACATTGCAGAAGGCCTGAATACAGCAGGTACAGTTTCAACAAATAAAAGTGCCTTAACACACAGAGAAAAAAAAAATACATGCTATATGTTATCTGATTTCTATATCTTTTCAAACTCAAAACCATGGAATTACTACTATTATAAACATCTTTTGTCATATTTGTTTCAAAAGAGTGGCAGAGTCAGCCCAAGGGTTTTCAGAGTAAGACTTTGTTTCAGAACTTCATGCAGAAGGTTTAATGTTTTCTTGTCTTAGCCAGACTGTGGGCCTTCAGAAGAACACATTCTCTCCTTTATGTGGAGCACAGGACAATGCTATGCTCAAGACCAGCCCAGAGGTACCACAGGGACCCCAACTCATACCCAAGAAGGAGCTTTTTCTTCTTTCCTATTTCCCCATTCCCTTGTACATTGAAATTAGAGCTCAACTTACTCTAAAGCAAGTATAGGATGCATAGATAAGACCCCATCAACCCTTTCAAGCTCTGGTTCATACACTGAAGAATATGTAAAAAGCAGAGGGGTTACAGCAGCCAAAATTTTCAACTTAAGTATTTTTGAACTTCCAGAATAAAAAGTCTATGCCTAAATTCCTCCCTCCCTTTGCAGGATTTGCACATATTGATCAGCAGCATTATTAAATAGACATCTACATGGACCTTTACGTACCTGTAAGCATTTCTTACCACTTTAAGTATAGGTATCAGTTGCTATTCCACAAAATTTTTAATCATCAAAGTGGCAAACCTCCCACCATATGTAGGAAACCAGAACAATTTATTCAGTCCACAGCCTCTTCCTTTTTGCTCACTGGACAGTTATGCCAGGCTGCACAAAATTACCATTTTCATGAAAAACTTGCAACTCATCACTAATCAAAAGACCAAATGCACATCCATTTTATGTGTAAAAATACAGACATTTCCCACCCACAAGCAGACATATCCTGTCAATAAGTCATTCCAGCAGCACTTTGATCATCCATTAAATCTACTTCTCATTTGAAGGTATGAAGGAAGGTCAGAACACACATTCTGTGTTTCATGCACAGCTGGCTCATCCACCCAGCACATTGCACAGCCCCAGCAGTCCCAGTCCAGACCTGTTCCTTCATCAGGCCACTGAAAAACAAGTCAGGGGACACCTTCTGTGCCAGAAGTAATCAGGACCCCCAGTGTCAGGAATCCACAGCAGTGCCTATTCCCATGGTCAGGAAAGCACAGGCAGTGCTCACCTCCAGCTGAACAGCCTTGAGCAGCACAGGGACACACTGCACTGCTCTCCAGGGCAGCACTAAGGGCAATACACTCCTTTCATTTATACCAGTTGGATGAACAAGTCTAGCCTGCTATTTATGAAAATACTTCTGAACTAGAGAAATTATTTTGATGTCATTTTGACTCAATTAGCTTGCAATCCCCCTGACAGGCAAAAGTCAGTTATCTCATTGGAGAGCAGAGCTATGTAGAACAGAAAAATAATTCTCAACATGCTAAAAGACTCTTGTTAAAGTCATTTCAGTCAGTAACCCATTTCTTCAAGGTTTGTCTTGCACTAAACACGTTCTGTAGTACAACTACAAGCTAAAATTCCACTTCAGAACACTTTTGCCTCCCAAAAATGCCACAAGCATAAAATACCAGCAATGTAAATGAGAAAGGATATATAATAATATAAGCCAAACGACCAACAAAGTGTTCGTTTACTTCTCCATTCTAACTACATGAAAAAGATTGCTTTTATACAACTGTGAAACTACCTTCAGTTTGACAAGGAAATTGCAAAAGCACAGGTTGGCAGAAGATTCCAGTTTTACTATGGAGATTTGATTTGTAGAGTTTCACTTCTAAAGAGCAATTCTCTTTGGAAACCACAATATGTTGCTAAAGAATCCTTAGCCATAATGAGAAAAGTAAATCTGAAAAATTCTTGATCACTATTTAGTACTTAATGCATTAACACTTCACAGTCTATATACTGATGACAAAATCAGCATAATGAAAACTTGCAGGTAAGTGTATACCAAATATTCTTTTCAGAATATTCTATGACCTAAAACTCAGAATATTAAACAGAGAAAACCTTAGTCTGTGTGCTGACAATCACATGGGTTATGATATACACCAAAAAGGAGAACCCACCTTTTACTTACAAATAAGTTTCAAGAAACATCACCGACACAATAATGTAGCTCTGAAATAGCTGAGCAAAAAGTTCTATGTAAGTGAAAATGACAAAACTCCACTCAATAGTTCCTTGACAAGTCTCCACCTTAAAGACTACTACATTCTAGGGGATGAAATCATTTTCTTTCATCATTTAGTCTTTAGCCCACTTATTAGAACATAAATATTAATGCTGTTGACTCACTGATTATCAAGTTATCAGAGAATTTCTGTGCACTGAGCTATCAATCCTCACTTAAATATATTTATGGTTCACCCATCCATCAATTCTTTCACTTTTCTTCTGATACCTCTGTTAGGAGTTAGGCATCTGTTAATGCTGACACTTCTCTTCAGGGATTCTGTAACTCATGTTGAGTATTCCTTTCTTTCCACTCCCCCTTCACACTACAGAGCAACAACTCTCAATACTACCTGAAATGTTTGATTTCACATTTATTACATATTTCTTTCTTGAAGTTTTTATAGGCTTAGACAAGGTCAGTCCTAACAATTCTTTCAAATGTGGCAGTTTATTTTCCGTGTCTTCCCAAATTTCCCTGTGAGGAATTTGATCTAGGCCTACTGTAAATCACTAGGGAGCTTGAGGCTGTCATTGGTTTAAGCACACAGGGCTCACTGAACATGCCAAATCTTCAGTCTACACATAAATGCCATTCATACGTGTTCCATAATTTTAATTCACTGCTTAAACTACATTTAAAAGCTCTCAACAATTACAGAATGTATCAAATTGTAACTAAATGACCAAAAAAAAAATCTGCTAAGTTACCCTGTAAGTCTATAAATTGGCAGATTTTCCTTAATTTAAGTATAGCAGTAGGCTGATAATAACCATTACCCAAGCTCTACTGACATCAGATAACAAAGCTTATAAACACAGACATTTTGGCACAAGATAATTCAAAACAAAGAGTTTCAAATAGTTTAAGGGTTAAAAACTGTAAGAGGTAGATTAACTGTACAGAGAAGAGAAAAACTGTGTGGAATAAGAACTGAAACCTAAAGAGTATAAAAAAGTTAGCTGGTGGAAAATTGCCAACTACATAACTCTGTTGACATATTACAGAAACAATTTATTTCTTAGTTTACTTACTGCATTACTTCTTGGTTAAATACTATCTGGTTATTTACAGCTCTCTACAGACTCTCACAATAGAGTCAGGCAGATTTTCCAGGCCCTATGTCTTACCACATAGCCTCCATTTTCAAAATCACTTCTTCACATATCCTGCCAATTGATGGACTTATCCCACAAATGTCAAAAATTCTTGGCATCAACTCCTACCTAACAGCAATATCTTCAGGAACAAGTCCATAGTCAGTACCTCAGCATGCTAAAGGCTCCCTTTACAGGCCTTATTCATTTTCTATTTGGATATTGCCCTGTGCCTTTTTTCAGAAGACTGGATTCCAGGGCTGAACTTTGGCTCTCAGCAGGTCTCTGTGAACCAGTGGTTTGACTCTTTCCTTGTTTACATCAGCACAAGCGTAATTCTAGTCAGAGACATCACTGCAGCAAAGTCCTTGCAGATTAAATCATGTGCAAGTCTGTTAAGTACAACCACGAATATGAGGATCTTATTGCATTTTGAGGCAATAAAAAGGAAATGGATGTAACATTTTCATTTAGTAGTGAACATGCCAACAATAAAGCAGCATTGCACGTTAGATCTCTTATTTGCACTTGTCTCTTTCACTGCTCAAGTCCTCCACACCCCACATCTCTGTAAACACAGTTTGGGGAGTCTATTATTCTATGAAAAACCTAACGCCAAGGTTTCTTTGCAATTGTAATAAAAACATACTTAAAAATAACTACGTTTTATATACTTTTATTGTAAGTTCTTTGTCTTTTTGCATTTAGATGACAGCATTTTCTTTAGAACAGTTTACAACATAAGAACATTTTAATAGAAAAAACTGAGTGCAATGTAATGCTTCTTTTCAAAGGCTTCTTCTGATCCTCTTATTGTTCATGTTTTCAACGAGGAAAGCAATGGTACACAGGGTGAGCTCCTCACAGGGTGATCTAAGAGAAAGAATGGTACAAGGATGGTTTATTTCATTTTACAGAGCAATTAGGTAAAATGATTGTGATTCTGTACTTTACTTCTTTAATATCTATCATGTAGCATTCTATACAAGCCTCATATCAAATGGGCAGAATTCCAAGCCAAGGAACTCCATCATTACCTGCCTCAATTTAGTCTTTCAAGTTGGGATCATCAGTTTCTTTATCTGACCCTTCTCCTTCCA
This sequence comes from Polioptila caerulea, assembly GCA_013397295.1. NCBI lineage: Eukaryota > Metazoa > Chordata > Aves > Passeriformes > Certhiidae > Polioptila > Polioptila caerulea. The sequence goes on from VYXF01010568.1 coordinate 99,455, forward strand.
GCACATTTCCTACCAGATGTTGAGAATCTGCAAGACAGGAAAAGGGAAAAAGAAACTTAAATTGATCTGTAGCTCATATCATTATCCAACCCCTTAAAACAAAAAGTAAACCAAGAAATTAAGATATAATGATAAAGTAAATTTAATTGAAAAATTAGGAAACAAAAATATTCCCAGATACATGCACAAATTGATAGCTCAGTGACCACAAACAAATACAAGTGTGACTGACAAATAATTCATTCACTGGAGCAAACTTACCACAGAAAGGCAGGTAGGACTTCTGTGGTTCACCGGGAGGAATGGGCCACCCTGAGGGCCCCCCTTTAGTTCTTCTGCTACACCCTGATGTTCTCCCCATCTGCAGATGTATGCATACAAAACAATCCCTATATACAGAATAAGGACCATTTTATGGGGTTCCTTTGAATTCATCAGTGACTGGTTCACAGAATGAGAAATGGTCAAATTAATGAGGGTTTTCTTGCTCAGGAACAAGACCTGAATATGGTTCCAAATGTCACTTGTTGTTTCTCTTTCCTATCTATAGGAAGAAGAATCCTCAATCTCAATATCTTTCATTCATTTCTTGAGCATATTAATGCTGCCAAATCTCTGTTAGAATAGATTTTAAAAACAGTTCTTGGAAATTGAACTCAATTATCACAGCTTATAGCGTCATAAACAATTAGTCTGCAATTATTTATTCACAATAAACTGTACTTTAGAGGTCAGAATTAAAGATTTTTTCACACATTACTCTTTTGCTTATACATTTCTCAGAGGGATGACTGTCGTGCTGGTTTGGGATGGGGTTTTTTTCAATAATTAATATTCAAATGAATTATTTTTACCTTAGATTACTCATCAGCCTTACTCATGAAGTAGGTCTTTCCTGATAGTCATATGAGTTTCCAATACTTGCACCCCAAATATTCTAGGCACAGTGTTTAAACATGGTCATGCTCAATTACCAACATCTAAATACAGACGTTTATATCCATATTTGGCTGTTAATCATTATTTACCTATACCCATCTGAATTGTGAGAGTTTACTTTATCAGCAGATAGCAGGTGAAGAAAAAGCAGACTCTGTACTTCTGTTATTAGATTAGCTCCATAAGCTCATTAAATATGGATTGAGGTGACAGTAGACCAGAACTTTCAAGCCTGAGTGAGAAGAGACTTTGCCTCAGGGTAAGGCCTAAAGAACACAGCAAAAACTACTCAGATACGGCAGCAATAGCTGGAGAGGGGGCAAATTATTTTCCAGATAACACAACTTATACAATTAACCTCAGGGACTTCTCTCACTAGTCAAAGACCTGGGACTTCAATCTGAGAAACTTAAATCTAAATCAAACAATCTGAACATTCTCATGGCTGGAAAGCAGGATATCTCAAAAGTAAGTGTCCTAGAGATTTAATAGTAATTTTTAAGTATAGGTACTCAGAATAAAATATTTACATGAAAACTTCCTTGCAGCAGTGGAAGGAACTGCAGGTATCCATCACTTCCTTTCTGCATGTGTCTCTAATACTGCCAGCACTAAGACACAAAGTGTTTGTTCAAAATGGAAATATATCTGCATTACAGAACATTCTTTGTCCTCCTCTTGGAACTCAGTTTAATGAGGATGTTCAGAGTGTGTTCTGCCCTTCCATTCTCAAGCAGCTCAGCACATTTGTACTGATGACCTTCACCAGGGCTGGACACCCTCAAATATTCACCTGGGAAACGTGAGCTTGCAGAGCTTCTGTCAAACTGCTGCAAAGTTACTGAGTTTTCTTTGCAATAATTCTGAAAAATCCCAAGGTGCTATGGAAAAAGCATTTACCATTTTAGTAGAGTTTGAGGACTAGAAGTCTCATGGTATATTGAAGTATTGCAAAGATAACTCTCCCTTCAGTTTTTGCAGATAAGAGTTTTGCACATTTTTAAAGCACAAATGCTGTATTTTCACATGAATACATATAAAGCTCATTGGGCTTCAAATGTCCAGAATCTGAACACACTTTATGCAGTCTTCATTTTCTAAAATTTATTTCTCAAATTTTGTTCAGTATCCTTCAATCATAAAGAAATTAAGATCATATGCAATTAAGTTCCAAATACCCTGAAATACCAGCAGTGCCTATTCAAAGAAGCCAAGGAAAATCTGGAACAGGTACACCTCACTTTCATTTCTCAGACCACTTCTCTAGTGATATTACATGAACACAAAGCATCTTGAATACTCTAAGTTATGAAATTGAAGCAAAAGCATAAAAACAACATTGTTCAAAGGGTTTGCCTTCATCAGAAAAAAAAGCTGCTGAGATTCTAATGCCAGTAATTTCCAACAGAAAACATTTAACAGAAAGCAGTCTGGGCACTGCTCAGGTTACAAGTGAATGTATTTTATACTTAACCTTTTGCATTACCGTAACACATTATCTCATATAATTAGATTTTTCCAAAACCTCTAGAAAATGAACTTTCCACATGCTCTGGATTTTTGTTTATTGCCTAAACATGGTATGCATGAACTAAACAATGCATTGTAGTACTTGGAATTGTGAAAGAGCAACACTACAGCCTAATGGCCTACAGAAATTGTTCTGCAAAACCATCATTATCTCTAGCACAATATGTCTTAAGCATACTATAGACTTCTAGTTTCGATCTCTATATTAAAAGAAAGAGCAGAGATGAAAAAAACCACCCAATATAAACCCCAAAATTATTCTCAGTACTAACTCCTTAGCTCCAAAGCCATTCTTCTGCTGCTATGACAAAGTACACACAGTCTAAGTCAGTGAAGAACTTTTATTTTTCATATGCCACCCACCAAGCTGCAGTATAAGACTTTTCTCAGTTACTTTTTGATATTTTTGCCTTTCCTGTTTTCTAGCTATCCATGAACAGATGGCCCACTAAAAAATAAATAAATAAATCATAGCCCATACTGTAACAGTCCATGAGCTACTAAAAAGAAAGAGTTTTAAACCATCTTTTAATTCAGTGCTATTTTATTTTAACACTTCCAGCAAGACAGACTTTCACTAAAAAGTCAGAGAACTGCTTGCTCATTTAACCCCCACTGGGAAAACAAACAAAAAAGTAACATTTGATTTCTCAGTGCATTAAATTAGACAAGACTAACAGATCCATAAATAAGCACACAATATTTTGGCCCAGCTGTTACAGTACAATGACATCTTACACAGCTTTTGACATGTGCTTTCAAGACAAAGCAATATATTGCTTCCAGTTATCACCTGTAATGTTGACAATCACGAAAAATTAACGATACCTCATTATTTTCACTCCTTCCTCCACAATCAATCATTAACTCAGTTCCTTTTCAAGAAATCCCCAACTATTACTTAAAAAATCCCCAAAAACTTTGTTCTTTACAGGTCATTTCCTGCTTTTTTATCTTGCTGGTTTCCAGGTTCAGTGAGACTCTAAGTGTGACAACATCTAAAATCTCATGTCCTACAGGAACTCACCAGCAACAAGAAATACACCATAAATGGAATAATGACTTCCAGTTCTGTCATCACATTGAACAATCCCAATACAAATGACTTTGTTCAGGAACTCGAGTGCATAAAGCCACTCTTAATAAACTGGTTTAACACAGCTGAGAATACACTGAAAACTTTTAAAGTTATTTCCTTGTCCTAGCAAGCTTTTGATAGGCTGTCCACTCAAGAAAACATGGGCAAAACTCTTTTCTGAAGCACATCCCCATAACTGCCAGGGGTACTGTAAATGACAGCATGCTCTGTGTATGTATTGCCTCTCCATCACAGGAAGCACCAATTTTTTAATTTACTTTTGCACCAAGAATCAGGAGGTGTAGCTCTTCAAATCTTAAATGTTGCAAGTTTAGACATCCAGAGCTCTGAAGGCATGCAAAAGACAGAATTAGTGCAAAACACAGACAGTTCAATTTTATTTCTGAAAACAAAATAGGAGTTTAATTCTCTATAGAACACCTACACTCAAAACCTCAGCATTTTCTTCATTCTAACATTTATAGAAATTCTATTATGTCACTAAAGCAAAGTTACTTTCGCATTTGTAAAAGTTCATGACAACAACTGTCATCACTGTCTCAGTTATTATAAAACACTTATGGATGCAGTAAACACAAGTTTGAATTTACACTGGAGAAAAAATATAATACTTCTCTAAAATATCTTTAAAAGAACATTTAGCTGTCTTCAGAATCCATCATTTTCATGAGACATTTCACATAGTACTCCTAGCAAGAGAATTAATACAAATCATCCTTTACAAGTCCATTAGTAGCACAAATATCACTTTATATAAGATGCTATATGTGGTATATTACTTACATAGAACACTATATTGCTGTAGCCAGGAAATTCACTTGGAAAATAAAGATCTGTGGTCTGTACATTGCCATGGATTTCGTGTATGCTGTTTGTATTAATCTACATGCAGCTGTCATTCCCAAGTAATTGCTTGTTGGGAAATAACTGAAGCCCAAGCTGCACAGCCAGGCAGGTGTGAGAGCCAGGCAGCCACACAAAGTCACTGCTGTGCTTCACACACCTGGAACAGAGTTCAAACAGCTGCCACTCACTCTGCACCTGCACCAGGGCTACACTCCCAGCAGGAAAGAGGGAAGAACAAGGCATGACTGCTCTGATCTCTGTGCTCCAAGTACAGATGAGAGTGGAAGGGAGTGTGAAGTTCAATATAGAAAGGGTCTAAACATCTCAAAGAAACCCAGAGGACAGACAAACTGGTAAACTTTGCTTTTTTCAAGCTGCTTGTCCTGGTGTTTCCCCCTCAGTGAACCCCAAGCACTATGTAACACTTCAGAAAAGAAAAGTTCTGAATCTATTCAGAGACAGATACCTAAGAGTAATTCAAGGAGTATTCAGAGAGACAGTAAAATCTTTAGGCTGTCCTTAGAGGACTGACAGTTCAGGGAAGAAGGGCTCCAAACCTTCAACCAAAAAGGCTTTTCTGGTATTTAAAAGTACCAAGTAGTTTTCTCATTATTTCAATGTGTCTCAAAAGGAATACAGGTTAGCATATAACCTGATTAAATGTGTAATTCTGAAACTTGTCTTGGGCAAAAATATTGAGGATGGCTTCATCACAATCACCTGATGATGAGACAGCAAATGACAAAGTGACCCAAAATTCTCACAGAAAAGTCTCAGTGTTTCAGCCTCATACTGGCTGATACTGATATTGCTGAATTCTGCCTTCAAAGTGAAATGGAAAGGGGATGGAAGAAAAACTACAATACATTAGATCTGGAATATTTAACTCCACTCTGAAAAAGAATGGGAGGACATTCTGGTGGAAAGAGAATTTTTGCAGGTCTTTCATAAAGCTGTGAGTCACTGCAATCTCCACTTGCAGCAGTCCAGTCAAAGATCAGAAACTCTAATGACTGCCAAAGTTCACAATACGTAATTTTGACCTGGACAAAACACAGTCAAATAACTGTAGCTGCCATAATGGCAAATGCAATTATTCTCACCATGAATAAAACTGATTTTAATCTGACAAAAAAGCTTTCTTCATAAATTCCTTCATGCTGTAAATTGCCTAAATTTTACTTTCCTGTAGTAAGTATCTTTCCAAAAAAAAGTGCATAACTCCTACAGCTGGTAAACTAAATATGTTAAGCCAGCACTTTCGCTCCTCTTCCCAGGAGAGCCTCTGCTCAGAGTGTCAGCATTTCGTAAATAACTGGTAAGCATTTCACAAATTTCACAATGATGTACACACCAGTTCCAAACCCTGTTTGGCAGCATTTGTAATTGCACAGCCTACACTTTCCCTTTTTTAAGTTCATCACTGCCCAGTGATTCTAGCAGGAAGGGTTCACAGGCAATATTCAAACACATTTTACATTAGACTTAAACCTCCACCAAACTGAACGGAAGATGCTTGTGAAGTTCAACCACCATAAATTCATATACTCTGGATGCTAATAATATATTCATAATTTGTTTCCAAAAAAATAAAAGGGAAGTTTTAATGAAACTTTCTAATTCTATTTTTTCTATCAAACACAAAAAACACTCAGGTTGTCTGGATGCTTAAACCAGTATTTTTTAGACATTGCTGGAAAGCCATTCAGAAAAAAAATGGTTAATAAATTAAAGAAAAATTTTGCATGTGTCACCTGGCTTCCAGATACATGTGATAGAGACAAGAAACCCCTCCTGCTGGAGAACACAGAGGAAACAAATGCTCAAAGTAGCCCAGATTTGGAATTCTTCCAGAAGCTTTATCTTACCCTCCTGAAGCCCACTATGGTTTTGATAAATTCTATTATCTGAGTTGGTGTTAAAATGAACTTTTTCCTGGGGGCCTATTCTTGTCTGTTCCCAATCTCTTGGTAAGAATTCCTTTTTCTGGCCAATCATGCTGTGCCTCAATGATGCAGATGGGGAGTAAGCACTGCCAAGACCTCTGTAAACACTCACAATACTGTAGAGAGGCTGAAAGGTAACATTATTTTGATAATGGTTTCTGAAACTTGTTATCAGCAGAAAATCTCTTCTCTGCCATATGTCCTCCTATGCGAAAATATGCCATGTGCAGATTGAGAGCTGAAAATTACTCTCTCCAGGCAGATCAGGAACCAGTGAGAACAAACTGATTGCTCTGACTGAAACATGCAGGTGTTGAGTCCACCAAGGCTCTGAAACAGACCAACATTTTTGTTGGGATACCAGGAAATCTGCAATAACAATCCTGCTGTGCTACAAAGGTGCATTTTCAAATCAAGGCTCCTTCCTTTGTGAGAAAGCTCTACAAGGGGAGAAAGTTCTTTGTGGCATGTACATGTAAAGGCACTACAAAAACAGAAAAATTTTCCACCACAAGTTTGTTCATAATTCTGTTGCTCAAGCTATGGAAACCTGCACAGACATCTTTCATTTGAGGTTAAAAAAAATTTTAAAACCT
>VYXF01010568.1:106418-123942 GCA_013397295.1 Polioptila caerulea
GTAAAAAAAAAAAAAATTTAAAAACCTTAATAAAAAAAAAAAAAAAAGAGAGAGAGATTGAATGCAACATCTTAGGGAATTATCATAGTGGTAATTCCCTGAGGATACTGTAACTTTTCACCAAAACAGATGTTTAACAGATGACAGCAAAGACAACAATTGAGCAGATAGCATGTTGGGTGTCCTCATCCACCTGACACCTGCACAACCACTTCTGAAACAGCAAATAACAACAAGCTCAATTACCCATATTTGGGGACAGAAAGGTTCGTCTGCAATGGCATTGCCCACGATTCTTAAGATGTAGCAGACAAATGTGCTTTCTCCATGAAAACACTGTCCCTTGGAATGGCATCTTCTTCCCCCAGATACTGAAACAAGGAATTCTGGAGCCATGGGAGTGCCCAGTGTCTCACAGGTGCCCCAGTCCGAGAGGGGCTGTGCTTTAATTCAGCACTGATAAAAACTTGCTAACACCTGAAATGAGCTCTGCTGGCTCCAATGTGCTTTCAGATGTGTTTTGGCAGTTGCAGTATCAGAGCAGATATGGTGAAACTCCAACCCACTGAAAGAGGAAAATGACCCCTTCATTTGCTCTTTCACTTTTGTAAATCAAATTATAACCCCTTCTCTAACACATTGGGACTGAATTCCACCAATCCTTCAGACTGCATTCCTGATCTTCTGTAGAAAGCTGCACTTTCAGTCTCCTTGCTTTGGTTCTTAGACTTAGCTGTTCTAAACTGCATTCAGAACACAGACTCAAATAGAATCTGTGTGCATTGGCTTTGCATTGACTACCACTGTAAAATGAGCAATGAAAAATAACAAATAGGGTGAGATTGTGCAAACAAGACTCAAACATAATCCTCGTTCAAGAGAGCCCTCTAGTGCCTTCAATGCTCTACATGAAGGATGCAAATCTTCAAGTTAGCTACTGGCTGATTTTTAGGAATTTTTTAGGGCCTCATATTTTTCCCCATACTGTCAAATACGAAGTAATCAATGCACTGTTTCTTGCTCAGCATCTGAATATCACTGCTTTAGTTAATAAACCTCTCAAAAATTCAGCAGATAATGAAAAAGCAGAAAACTCAGTATTTGCAGGAACTTGTAGAAAGGATCTCACGAACTGAGAAATTACTGAAGTTTTCCTTCTAAAGATCACATATTAGAGAAATATTTTTCCCAATGTTTAGTTTTGAGTCAAATAATGAGCTAAAGAAAATAAACCTACATAATTTACCTTATACTCACTGTTATAATCTAAAACCTAAGACCTATGTACTTTTATAAATAAATTTATATTAAGGAAAATTAAACGTGTAAGAGCCAAAGCCAATTAAAGCAGTGTGACTAGAAAAAATAGATAACTAGATGTTAATTATTCATTAGCAAATTAAAACAATGCATTCTCCACATGCATATTTTAGGGAGAAAGGTGTGTGAAATTCATTCCCTTTAATAAATGGCCCTTTACCATCCCCATTTGGAAGTCTTTCCCAAAAATACTGGTTTGAATGGAATTAGGAATGAGACAACATTGCAGAGCAATGGCAGCATGAGAACTCTGCTAATGGAGGATACAGCAGCCAGAAGTCAGTGAAACACCACTAAGAACCTGTCTGCAGTTACCCAGGACAGCCATCAGCTGACTCAGCATTTCTCTGTCAATTATTACTTTTTTTAAAATTTTTTTTAGTAATATCAGTGGAATGTGGACTATGTAAAAAATCTTTCATTATCACAGGTCTCTAGGAGAGAACACAAAGTTCATATTTAGAAATACATTCAGGTAAATTGTGTAAAAAGCAGGGTAATGAGGAACATAAGGAACCAGTAACTACTCTAAACATACTCATGAGACATAAATGGCTCTGAAATGTTGGGGTTGCTTTGTTTTGTACAGGGTTATGTTTCAGGGAGAAGATGATGTGCTGCTAAATGGAAATAAACCAAGCAGGTGGAGACACTGGCTCCACCTATAAAAAAGCTACAACAAACTATTTCCTTCCAACAGCGTAGCCGAGCAGTAACCAAGTCTGGATTCATTTATTGTCTCAAATCTGAGCCTATTCCTCTTGAATCAGTCAATCCCATTGACCTCATCTGACTTAAAAAAAAAAAAATATTTAATAATTTTGTAATCAGTGCTTTCAAATATATCCACATTTTTGGTGGATATCTCTTTCAGAGCACATTGGCATTATTCACCAACATTTTAGCCAAATCTTTATAGGGAGATGAAATATATTTATTGTCATTATGAAATTTTGTATTTGTGCATAAATATATTGAGAGCCTTATAATCATGTTGGAATAGCAGCTTCAAACTGTTAACAACCAAAAAAATTTCCTATTATCAGGATTGTCTCACAAATCAATAACATCTATAAAATTAGGATATGATCATCTACTCACTAAATCAGAAATATTGTTTTGTTAAACAGTTTAATCGAACATTACACTTTTCCTTCATCAAGCTGAGTTTTCAGTCAAACTTTAGAAAGGGTTTACATTATTAGCTGTGTTCTACTGCCTGCAATAAAACTTCCACTTTTATGACTAAATAAGCCAGCACATACCAAGGCAAAACTCATTTTCTTACACAGAGTTTAAGACTTGTACATGGAAAAAAATCAGCAAATGAAAAATTTTTTCTAGCAGACTAGGGGGTGGAGGAGGGAGTAGATTGTTTCTAAAAATGAAAAAAACACTTTCTTGTTTTGAGTCTTTGCATCCTTGCAAAGGAAAGTGTGTTCATTCATATATATGTATATATACAGATTTAGACTCTGGTAAGACATTGGCCTGTTGCAGTTTTCTGGAACTCCAGCTTGTGTGACAATTTATGGATTTCCAGTCCAGGTAAAATGCTGAATGTTTCCTAAGACAAAGGAGTCTCAACACAGCTAGCACAGAGGGTCCAAATCAGAGAAGTGAACCCTGGAATTCGAGAGTGGCCAACTCTCCCCTTCCCTGGAAATTCAATTCTGAGAAAATACATCAACATGTCAGAGCTGTGAGTCACCTCCATAAGCTATAGTCATTCACATGGAAAAGGACAGGAAGACAGAGCTAAAGAAAGTTAATTACATTAGAGAATAATGACATTATTGGCACAAAAATGAGTAGCAGCACACTTACAGAACAGGGAATATGAAAGAAACCAAAATTGATCATTTTTCTCTATTTCATTGTGGCTTGTCTCCAAAATCTTGACATACAACCAGAAAGTAGTAAATGTGTGAACTGAGCAAAGAGCCTTGCAAAGACAGTATTTAACATTTGGGGACATGACTTGAATTACAGCAATTCAAGCCAGTCACCAGTGCCTTCTAAAGGAAGCACTTGCCAGAATTGAATGCAGGATCAATATTGACGACCTCCACACATGGAAAGGTCCAGAAATCCAGCTTATATATGGATCTGGTTTTTCTCTCTTTAAAAAAAAAAAAAAATAGTTGCTAGTATAAGACATGGCAGATTCCAACTGACAGTTTTCTCATATATGAGATTCCAAACTACTGGTGGTGGTGACATGGAGGTCAATCCTGCTTTTAAAGAAACTGATTTCTAAATGAACAAAGCTTTCCAATCCTTCATGGGCTTATAAAAACTATTGCAACCAAGCACTCTGGCAAGAATATCACAGGGCATAGCAAAATCTGAATGGGCTATGTTAGAATTAACAACTGTTCTCTAGAGCATAATCAGGTTCTGTCTACTTTCTCATGTCTCCAGCAACTGCCAACACTGCAGAGTCCTTCTGTATATTTAAGGGGTCACCTTAAAAGCACTTATTACTATTGATACTTGGATAAAAAGCAATTGTCTTTATAGCAAATGATAAGATGAATATTTTGAGTTGAGGCAGAAGAAATAAAAGGAAAGAGGTACTAATGAACCTAATAAAAAAGCTCAGTCTAGAATGGTTGTTAATCTGTGTAACCAGCTTCAGGGAAGAAACGTTTGGTGTCAATAAAGCATTTCCTTAGTAAATTACTACTGGCTCCAGTGTAAGACATTTACAGTAAACACCACAAGTCTGCAAGGCATCTGTTCTGTTCACAGTGGAAGAAGGAACTTTGCTCCATTAATAACTTGAAAAACATGCAATAACTAATTCATGATGGCAGTTCAAATCCTATCAGCAGCCTTCGTTATTTGACCAAGCTGAGTTCAAAGATAGAGCCAAGTTTTAAAAAAAAATCTTGAAAGTTTAGAAGTACACTTGAAATTATTATAAAGATGTGTTGTTCTTCTCTCTACTAAATATAAAAAAAGCTGTAACTTCAAACCATGAGCAAAAACATTATTTTAAAAATACATGCAAGATAAGAGTTAAAATGTGTATATAAAATCCTATATGATCTCAGAATTTGTTTTAGTGAAATTGTATGTTGTACAGAAAGGGCATGTGTAATATACGTGTATGTATATATAATAAAAAGCTTGCTGGAATTTTAACATTTGACTTCACTAGAGACTTAGTGGGACTTTGCCTTAGGCAAGTTTTTAATAGCAATAATAAAAAAATACTTAATGGTACTTAGGGTAAATAATGTGTGGTCACTATGTTTAAAAAAAAGTAATACCAAACATCTGTGCTAGATTTCCACATGATAAAATCCCCATATTACCTACAGTTCTCCCAAAGTTATAAGAGAAACAAATGTTTATTTAAAATTCTAGAAGAGATATGTGATAACCAATTTAAGAACTTTAATGCAGGCATCTTGTGTTTTCTGACAGAAATGTATATTCAGTAATTTTCATGATATTTAATTCTGAACATGAAGAAAGCCACAGTATGACATTATGGCTTCAAGACATACTTTCAACCACTAACAGACCAAGAATGTCCTTTTTCTTAAGTCTGCTTGCAAAGACCACTTCATTCCCCACAGGATACATTAATTTCCTTATCAAAGTAAAAAATACTCCTTTTTTTCAGGAAACAATAAATTTCATCTACCTTTGAAAAACACTAACAAAAATACTTGAGTGAACTTAGTTAGTTGAAAGCATAGGATTCGGTCTAACAGTGATGGAAAACTTCGTGCAATCTGGGCAGAAATCCTCAGAAAGCATGAAAGAGTTCATCATTCTCTCAAGAGGCTGAGGCTACATCTCCCAAACTGAAGCAGAAACACACGCTCACACTCTTACTCAGAGCTACATTGGTTCTCTCTGGCTTTGTGAATCAGGAACTGAAACCTTTGCTCTAACTCTCTTGAAGCTGGGAATTCAGCTATCCCAGTGAAAGATTACTGCTTAGATTTTAAATTCCTTGATACAGGGAAAGAAATCTAACCCCGTTTTTTGCACAGCTTATTTCCCAACATTTTAGTGAACCATGCTGACAGTGACATTCTTTGCTATTCCTGTGAAAGAGCAGGATTCCAACTTCAGCTTTATTCTCCTCCTGCTGCTCTATAATGGGCCTCACATTTGCCATTTCCAAGGCCCTCAAACGCAAAGCTTGAGTAAAACTGTCATCACAAGTCTGCTTCTGTGAAACAAAATTTAAAGATGCATGGATTGCCCACTGCAGAAAGGCACAATCTTTAAGAGCCATCAAGTCAACACATCACAACCTGTATCTCCTAAGAATATGAAAGCAAATGAAGAAAAAAAAAAGTTTTATTTTCTGGAGTAATTTCTCTGCCTCTAATACACCAGCCAACTCCATGACTCTTGCCTGTAGTTTCTCTAAGAAATACCATCTATAAGTCTGGAGAAACTCCAGATCTTTGAAGGCAGCTACAATTATGAAATTCAGCTGAGGCTACTCACAGGTAGGGAAAAGGCAAGAAGCAATCAGTGGCTGAAAAGCAAGAAATTTTTGCGTGATTCTTGGATATACAGCAAATCAGAGCAGTAGGATATTAATTTCTGCTAATTTGCTTTCTTGTGTGAAATGGGCACAAAAGTAATAATTGACAAGCTGGTAGAGGCTTACAGACAAGAAGTTATTTCTCTCTGCTGAGTTAAGTGAGCTTTTTCAAAGTTACCAGCTAGTCAAAAGTAGCCGTGGAATAACAAAACACCTCCCTTACCATTCAATTCCTTGTAGGATCAGTGCTCAGGGGGTTCAGGTCAAGGAGAGAGAACTGACATTCACTTGAGATATGGGTGTGTTGAAGAGGTTGGCCTTAATTGCCAATGTTTTGAGACCACTTGCTTCAGTTTCTCTCACAATCCAGTAGTTTAATTCTCTCGTTTGGGGAAAATACCACCCATCAGCCATTACTAATAACTTTGTACACCACTATGTTGAGTTATCTAAAAGATGAACAAAGCAGCTTTGCACTGTTTTAAAGCACTAAGAAATGAACAGCATAAGGGTGAAAATTATGGTTGTATTGGGGTAAAATGTGGTCAAAAGCTCAGCAAAATAGATGTACGACTTGACCTTTCTCTAGCCTAGGTTGAGACACAATCAGATTTCATGAACTGAAAAATTCAGATCAAAAGTAATTTTAAATTAAGTACCAACAGCAAAGAGCTTATGAGAAATCCATTGCTACATTACATTTTAATGTAGTGTTGAGGCTGTATAAAATCAGCAGTCTTCAGTTAATTTTTTCCATATTCAACTTCATTTGCACCATGTTAACTTTTTTCCACACACAGCAATCTTTCTCCTGGAAACTACAGCAAAATCTGTCACTGTAAAGGTAAACTGACACACACAAATCCTGTTTGTTGAATAATTGCATATGATGGATGCTACACAGAAGTTGATCATCCTTGTTTCACAGAATCACCAAATCATTAACACTGGAAAAGTCACCCAAAATCATCAAGTCTAAAGTCTTTGAAAATCTCCACCTTGTCAATCAGACCTGGTGTGTCACACCCAGCCATTTCTTGAACACCTTCAGGGATGATGACCCCATCACCTCCCCCAAGTTGTTTAACAACCCTCTCCATGAAGAAATTTCCCCTGAACCTCCTGTGGCACAGACAATTTCAAGTGCAGCAGCAGAAATGAAATAGTAAAACTAATTAAGAGGAAGCAGCCATCCAGGATTTGATCAAACAGAGCATTACACAACCCAATACTAGTTTCTCAGAAATACACTCAATACTTGAACTATAACGCCAACCTGTAAAAATAAAGAAAGCAAAATATTTTAAATCATGTTCTAAAATGACAAATATTTTGTTAAAGGTATAGAAAGACTAACACAATTTCAGTGAATACTAAATAATTCATGAATGAAATTCATTTAAAATGTATCCAAGTTATAGCTTCCTTTTAAAGCATTCTCAAGAGGAAAAAAAAAATGTTCAGTAACTCTGCCAGGTGATTTACACAATTAGGATGAAAACTACAAACACTAGTTAGGGGAAAAAAACATCAATCCACTGGGCAAACTGCTGCTGAAGATTCAACCCAGTTACCTCTCTTTTATCATATTGAGACCCTGCATCATGCAGGGTGAAGACTAAAAGCAGAGACAGAAATTCAAATGAGCACTGCAGAACAAGGATTTACCAAGCTACACATAAAGATCAAAGGTTGATCTATTTGGACTTCTAACAAATACATAATAGTTTTAAACTATAATGTGTGATGTTACTTCAAAGCATGCAGACAACTTTCCATAACAAGAAAGCAAAAGAAAAAAATTGAATCTCAGTACATTTTCCAAGAGTCCAGCATAACAATAAAATCCAGAGTCCTGGATAAACAAACAGGCACCTACTAAAACATTTTATTTCTAAAGCATTCCTACAAGTTACACATCATACTTCCAAGCTCCCTACAACAAACTTCAACTATTCAGAAACTTAAAAAGAAATAAAATTAAAACCTATAAACACTACGTGCAGCAGAAAGAGAGCTGGAGAGAGACTGCACCCAAAGCCTTGAATTCTCAGAAAAACAAGGAAATTGTGAGCCAAAATCTCCAAAACATTAGACAGCTCCTGCCAGTCTGGGACAGATTCCAGGCGACAAATCGAGGAAAATTTTAAACCTTGACCACTTACCAAGATATATCAGCATGTCATAAGCAGTAAATCCCATTCTATACTTGCAGCACTCCACACAAAACACAGCCTCTATATTCTCATATAAACTGAGGGAGAAGCAACTTTTTCCCTGCCCCTGAGAAAAACTGGGGGGGAGGAACATGAAACTAATTCAGTAAACAAACAGAAGAAACATGCACAGTCTACAGGTAGCAATAATATCTCCTTCCAGCGTGCCTTGGACTAATCAGTAAATTGGATGCCAATTGGACTTTACTTGGAAGCTTACATTTCATCTATTTTTCAAGCTCAATTTAGTTCTATTTCCCACTGTCCTTGATAACTATTCTCATTAGAAACTTTCTTCAAATTTCTTCCTGTCCCATCTATAGCTAAATTAGGGCTCACAAACTTAATTGACACTGATACAACACATCAAGTATTATCACACAATCACCTATCCTTGACAAGAATGTATTTGCAGACCTAAATCCAGAAACTCATTTGCTAGTTCATAGAACTTATTCCACAACCCTCCCTCACCACAAGTCCAGTATCATTAGCTCCTCATGCGACTCCTTCAGAATCCAATAAAGCATTACATCAGTTTTAATTAAAATTCTGCCTGTGAAAAGACTCAGGATCCCCATCATCACAACAAAGCTTTACTCAAGTGTATCACGAAATTTTCCACTTTGTATGCTTCAAATGGGCAGCAGAAACTACTGAGTCCTCAATACATATTCTAGGCTAGAGAAGAACATAAGCTAAATATAAAATAATTTGTCCATAGCAAAAAAATATTTTGACAACAGTCTCTAGATGTAAATAGCTGTTCTTAATCTCAAGCACTAATTCCTAAGATCTTGCACTAATTTCATTTACACTTTGGTCTGTCAGGCAGATTGGTGTTTTTAGTGCCCACACTGCTCTGAGTTTCTAAGCAAGCAGACGTGTTCCTTCTGACTTCCCTTGCTGTGTGTAGGTTGTACACAACCTCCCTGCAAATTTTAACCCTCCTTGGCAGGGTCTTTGTGAGAAAGACTGGCCCTGCCTTGTTTGCCTGACAGAGTCACAGGAGAACATTGCTGGGATCTAAAGGGGCAGATTTTCTTTCGATGGTACTAATCCAATCATCCCAAATCCATTCCCAAAAATGCATTTCCAAGTGATGTGGGCAGCTGGTGCAGGTGGGCTTGGGATCAAATTCAGGTTTTCTTAAAGTAGAGCACAGCCAGCAGCACAGTGTTTTAATGTGATCTTAAGGCATATTTACATAACAAGTTGGAGCATCCCCACATGAAAATACATCAGAAATACACATAGCAGAAGCATTTGTTTATATGGATATTTTAAACTTTTAAAACACTTTTTTCAAACACCAGAGGGATAAATCCACCACAAAGGTAGCATGCACTCATGACTCTTTAGTTGGAGCACCAGCAGGTGTCACTTCCCTCTTCAGCAGGTGTAATCTTCACCTGCTAGATAGCATTTTGTCAAAATGAAAGGATAAAGAAACTTTGCAGAAGCAACATTTCAGAGACATTAAGCCCAAATATATCTACTTCTCTTCCATATTTTCTTATTCTTGCTTTCAAATATCACACAGTCTGGCTGAGTACTTAACTACAGATGCAAAACAAATTCATGCTATCCTTTTCATCCAAAAATTAGAGCACAAAAAGAAAACATTTCAATACTCTAATTATACTTCTAAAAATACAACAAGTTCCCTGACTATTTTTAACAAAAATATTTTAAACAAATAAATAAGTTTTCCATTACCTCTCTAAGATGCATGTTTTCCTTCTCCTTTTGATCTAAAATCACTTCTAAATGATTAACCTGAGATTCAGCCTCTGCCATCCTTCGCGTTCTCTCATTGTCATCTTCCATTCCTTTAGAAGGCAAACCTTTACTTTGCAACATCTCTAGAAGCTTTTTTATTGATTCATCTCTGGCATTTAGTGTTTGCTTTTGTGTTTCAATCCTAAGCTCCATTTCTTCTAGAGTTTTTCTCAACAGGAAGAGCTCTTTAGCTTGTCTATCATGTTCTGCCTGAAGTCTTCGAAAATTCTCCTCTGTGAGCTCAATGGTAAAATGCTCAGCCCCTCGGTTCCCACTTTCTTGCTGGAGAAGATGGTTAAGGTCTCTCTGGGTTCTAAGCTCATCTTGAAGTGCCTGGATTGTCATTTGCAGATGCTGCAACAAAGAAGAAGAAAGAAAATATTAGCTTAGGATCTAATGTAGAATTAGTATTTAATTAAAGTTTTGTTGTACGCTGTTACCCAAATGATCTTATTAAATATCAAATGCAGGTGACAATATTTGTAATGATATCTTTCAAGTGTTTCTAGAAAGAAAAAAGAAGACAACATACACAGACACAAAATAATGTCAGCTACAGATAAAATTAATAGCAACAAATGCAAACACTAGGCAGTGACACATCCATTAGAACAATCAATGTGTACCTACAAAGCTCCAAGACTCAGTATTCCATGTTTCCTAAATTACTTCATAGACTAAAGATGAAATTGCTCTCCATGGTGCTCAAGAGTACTGCTGTTCAAAAAGTCAATCAAAGCCCTCACAATAATTAAAGGGAACTTTGGGGAGGGGTCGAGTTGGGGATAGTTGGTTTCATTTTTTCATTTTGGAAGCTAAAGCTATGAACAAGTTTAGTAAACAGGATTACTGTATCTCTACAAAGCAAACAAAAAAAAAAACCCACAATAAGCAATACTGAATTTTGAAAAATAAATTTACTGCAAATAGTGGACAAACCTTTGTTCTTCTGGCATCCAAAAACTGAACAGCATGGTAAATGAAAAAAATGAAGCAAAATCAACATAAATAAAGGTCAGATGCAAGCAAAGGAGATTCAACAGAAAGAACTGAATTCAACAAAAAGTATCTTCAACAGAAAAAAATAATTTTATTGAGTTATACAGAAAGGCAACAACAAATTCACAGTACTCAAAGATATTAACATATAGACAGACTTTACTCAATAGATGTGACAAAGAAAGACATATTTGAAACAATCAGTCCCATGGTAAATTACAACATCCCTATTGGACATGGGTGTTTTTTAACACTTTTAGGTTTTTCAGGTTTGTCCTAAAATATTTATACTACATCTGAGTCAGGGATCTCTCTTTTCCAGATACGTCTTGCACCCCTTACTCAACACAGATCAAAATCAAAATGGACTTTGCTCGTGTTAAGGTTGGAATACAGATAATTAGCCTAAGTTGCCATGGTTTATGATGTTCATTTCAGATATCTTTATCTGACAATTTGTTGTTCTCCATATTTTTTCCCTCTACTCATTGCCTACTAAGCATACTGAGCTTTTAGAAATAGGAATTCCTGAACAGGCTCACAGTCTGTACCAGAAGACATTTAATTTATTAAATTAAATTAGAAGACTTAAAGCCATGTAATCAGACCTTTTAGGTTTAATTGGTGTTCTGGAAATCCACATTCTAAAAACAAGAACAGAAACCACAGGGAAAAAAAACAAACAAACAAAAAAAAAAAAAAACCCAGCAACAACACAGACACCAAACAACAAAACTTCATTTCATTTGACGCTACCTTCATATTTCACACAAGTACATGTAAATCTGTTGGGTTTAAGCAATTATTTAAACCAAAAGAAAAACTCAAAAGCTTGAGAAACCAGCCTTTGTAAATAATGTCTTTTATCAGTTATTTCAAATAGAAAAGAAGTACTGCCAGTGGTAAAGTTCTGTTAGACACTTTGAATCTGTTCTATCATTAAATAAGCACTACTTTAACGTATGTCCAGACCTTAATTCTCTTAATATCTTCATCTTATTAGGCACACACTCAGTTGAGAGCACACACATGTAGGCCACTCACTTAGAGCCCTGCTTTTATTTAATGAGAATTCTTATCTTTTCTTAATCTCATCATGTTTTTAATTAGCTATAATAAGCTTAAAAACCTCCAGTATACTTAAAACTCCTTTAGATATAGAAATTTCCCCACTTTGAATCTACTAATGTGCCATCTGTGACCCCAAGACTGATTACACCTTCTGGATTCCAAATTCACTATCCTACTCCTCACACCTGACCAAGAACCTTCTCTGGACTACAATGCTACAACTACGCAACAGCAATATCCAAAGTAACTACTAGCACCCCAGAAATAGTCAAATTTTTTTCCCTGATCTGAATAATGATTTAGGATACATCCTCCTAATGTAAAATCAGACAATGTTTATTACTTCATAGTACGACCTATTTCCAAACGAATGTTTTTCTGAAATCAAGTAGTCTCTATGTATCAAATGTCAACATGTCTATAAAAATCCAGCAGAGCAAAATAATATTTATTTTAGGACATCACGTTTAAACCCACAAATAAAAGTAAACTTGACATACACGTTACTAACACACAAACCGTCTGCATGCAAGCTGTAAAAACCAAAAACTGTTGGATCAACAAAAATAATTAGAAATCAGAACTCAAAGAGCAATTCTGCTTAAAATGAATGAGACCAGTTCCTTTCCTGCCCCCAGCAGCCTGTGCATGCTGTCCTTAGGCTCTACCCAGACCCACGTCTGTCGCTAAGCATGACAGCAGTTCTGGCTGCTTCTCTGTATTTATGTTAAAACTAACAGCCTCAACTGCAGCAGACTACTGCTACTTTGACATAAAAGAATCCATTTTTGTACATCTTCAAGACTTAGAACATGGTGGACCAGATTTAGACTTCTGCTGGCACAGATTTTTGTATCTGCAGCTTGCTAAGGAAAGGAAAGAACAAATGTTGTGAGGGTGGAAAGAAATTGTATAATTAACTGCAGGGGAAGGAATGTAGGAGTGCTGTGAATATCTGTCACATGGTTGTCATTACACACACAGAACTTCACAGGATTTTTTAAAAACCTCATGCAAGATCTATCCCATTTTTTATAATTTCTATTAAAAATTGACCAGTTGACCAGAATTATTTCCATGCTAATTTCTTGACAATATATAAATAGATCTCTCAGAACTTTTTCAATTCTTCCCCACAGCCTAGACCCAAGAAGCATCCATGGAACTGTGAATCTCCCCATAAACTGAAACAGAACTATAAAAGGAAGATTAGCTAATGGCTCTTCCCAGACTTCAATTCATGTTCTACGCAAGCAAGTTCCTCTTGTCAATGCCAACTAACTACACCCAAAAGAACTTCCTTTTGAGAACTATCCTGCCACAGTGTGCTTTGGGCCACAGAAACACTTTCAGAGTATCCCAAAGCTGCAGATGTGAACAGGGGAGGGGAATGAATTCACAAGGAGACTCACTGATTTTGAATTGTTGGCCCACCTACAGAAGCACAGAGCTTCTTGTGCTTGCATCATCACACTGCCACCAAAAGCAAAGAACACGTTCAAGAACCCAGCCCACTGGATTTTAGCCCCTGATTGTCCTGTTTCTTTCTCACCCAGTAAATAGAGAACTGACAGGGCTGAAATCAGCTGACATAGTCTAGTCTCTTGGCAGTAGCAAATATAAAATGATGCAGAAGACTGTGCAAAAAAATCCTCCCATAGAAAGTTACAGCCATATCTGAACAATACACCTCGACAAACATAACAGCAAACTATTCTGCCAACCATATGCTCATGCTCTAAAATAAAGCTTCCTTATTTATTCCATAATCAATCACTAGTCCATTTTAATTCTTCACAGTATGAGACTCTATCATCAAAAGGAAACAGAATACTTAAAGCTTTCTTATGAACTGCATCTAAATCACTTTGTATGTTAAATTTAGTTGTGCTACTGAAATAAGTATGAGTATTAGACTTGCAAATATTTGTAACTAAGTATTGTTAAAGAAAAACATGCAAATCCTAATTTTCTTCTGTAAAGAAAAAAAGAAATTGAATTGGGGCTATTTCCTTCATTACCATAAATTAAGAAATTGATTCTCTCATGCATTTCCTCATTTTCCTATTACAATTCGTAAACCTGGTATCCAAAAAACACCACTGAAAATCAGTTGACTAGAATATTGCCTGAGTAAGACAGGACTGACAGAAAGAGTTGGGAGGAGAAGACAAATCTAATTTGTGAGGAATCACAAGAGATTCTGACCACACACAATGAATCTTCAGCACAAAAAATTCTGAGCGTGAGATGTGAGCGAGCTTTTGCATAACACTGCTGATATAACCACATATTTGAAAAGGGAGAATTCTTGTCTGACTTTCCTTACTTTCTTTATGCCTTTAAATTTAGTGTCTTGTCAAATTCTATAAAGCTTGCACTTACAACCATGCTTTGCAACTTTAATAAGGAATCTTGTCACATACACTTAAATCTGCATTTCTTAACACAGATGTGGTGGGCCGACCTTGGCTGGAGGCCAGGACTGCACCAAGCCACCCTATCCCTCCCCTCCTCAGGACTGGGGGCGGGAGGGGAATAAGATGAAATAAACCTCATGTGTCAAGGTAAAGACAGTTTAATAAAACAAAAGCAAAGGCCATGAACAGAAGCAAAGGAAAACACAAGATTTATTCTCTGTGTCCCATGAGCAGGCCATACCCAGCCATTTCCTGGCCCGTAGGGCTTCAGTACAGTTGCTCCAGAAGACAAATATTGTATTAAGGAACACCCCCTTCATCAGCTTCTTGCTCAAACCTTTCCTCCTCCATTATTAATCAAGCACCCACTAAGCTGCTCTATCACTCCCCTAAGCTTGCCCCTCATCCTGTGCTTTCCAAGTTAAATAAGGAATCTGGTCATATACATTTAAATCTCCATTTCTTAATATAGACATATTTAACCTGAAGTATCAGACTTCACTACTATTCAGTCAGCTTCCCTGGGTTATCTAATACAAGTACTTTGGCAAAGAAATGAGTATTGCCTGAAGATCTGAGGTCATTGAATGAAAATGCATCCCCCTATACAGGATAAAAAGTTTTAGTACTGCAAATTCCAGAGCAGTTTTGCACCTATTTCTTAAGGAACAGCCTGTAAATATATTTCTTTCCCAATTCCTTTGTTTGCTGTGGGTCAAGAGATGTTGATGAGTCAAATCTTGTAGCCTGTAATCACAAGAACCAGAAGCTCAAGAGGAAGGGACTCAGAGAATGTAACAAGCCAAACAAAGACTTGAGAAGAATAATCTGCAAAGATATGTGTTGGGGGGAAAATACAATCAAGTTCTTTAATTGTTAAAAAGAGGAGATTTCTTAAAACCTTTGTCATTAGTATCATCGCAAAATGCATGGGTTTGGATTTAGGTGATCCTTACCATGACAACTTTTAAGCAGTCCAATTATGCTGCTATGACAGGACTGGCCTCCCTCTTCCCTTTGGAGAAATACTGCTAGTAGTGCCAGACTTACTAATAAATTGACTGAAAAATCATCAGTAACAAATATTTCGACCAATATGAGCACATGTGGAAGAATCTGTTTGCAGATTACTTCTTACAACTTACAGGAGAAAAACACAAAATGCTTTTTAAGAAGGCCTGGAAATCAATGTCTGTTTAAAAAAAAGCAGATTAGTATTTGTTTCTGAATAGTTCTGTCTGCAGCATTAACTACCTAGCTAAGAACAAGGCATGGTTTAGAAGCCCTGGATACTCAAAGATAAATCTTAGGCATTCATATTTTAAAAAAACTCTCAACAGATAAACTGTATACCATGAGAAATCCTCCATACCCTCGTGAACTCCAGCTCCTCTGATAGTCTTTTACTGCCTGCATAAAAAGTTTCTCCTTTTTTCAGGATTGAAGCACTTAAGGTTCCCCAAGGAAGCTTTTAAATCATTTGGGATGATAAACCTTTACCCTCCCCACACAAAATTTCCCTCGTGGCTTTGGCTCTACATAACCAATATTTGTGATTTGTGTTCTGACTGCCCATTGTCTACCAAAGATGATCAGAATTCCTGACCTACAGCTAATCCCAGGAGTAACTACAATCACTGAACAGAAACATCTTCTGAGTTTCCCATCATCACAGCACCAGTCTGGGAAAGTGAGGAAACACTCAAGGCCCTGTCCAAACAATGAAGAAAATTCCACTCCCCCATAGATCTCACCCACAAGACCCACTGGTAACAAATAGATACAAGATGAAAAGAAAAACAAAAAGCACAGGAGCACATCATTCCTAGTGCTCTGTTTCTCATGAAATAGAATTCCAGTTATCTCCTCAGCCTTTTACCTAGAGGGAACACTAAGGTTTCAATTCTGCTGCTGCACTGTCTGGTACTTTCTGGAAGCCCTGGAGATTGCTTTCTCTGCTGTTAAACCTTTAAAGATTTAACACAATAGATATATCCCAAAAGTAATAAACACAAGCTTTCAGAAGGTAACAGTACATTATCAAGGGTTTTCAATAGGTTTTATTTAGACAAGGTATTTGCAGACGTACGCAAAATTGTCAAAATATTGTGGAAAAATTTCTTAAAGCTGAATAAGTGTTGCTCTCTAATAAAACACTGTACTGTGTATTTAGTACAGACTAAAATTTGGTTTCTGTTTTACTTGCCAAAAAATAATTGGAGGAAATACAAAAAAAAACAAACCAAAACCTCCCTGATCTCTAAGTTCAAGTCACCACACACAAAGCAGAATTTTTTTCCCAGCACAGGGATGTTCAACATGAAGCTTTTTCTCAAATAGCATTATATTCCTCTTTTGTTATAATTAGTGGAGTATTATGTATTCAATGTCCAGTATAGAAACAACCATATCCAGATTAAGTCAGCAAGTCATAAACAGATAACTAAAGTGACTTAAAAACCATTAAAATATTGTTTGTCTCAGCCTCACCAAGCTACGGGTTTTTTGTTCATTTTCGTTCCATAAAATTGATTACATATTTGTTATCAACATGGAAATTGATTAATCAAATGTTGAGAGACATTAAGAGCATGTTTTTGGTTTGTGGAGATATTTTAGAAGCTTTTAAAGAAAAAAAATGCAGAGGTCCCAAAAAGTGAAATCACGTTTGTCCCCAATGGAACAGCAACAGACTGAGCACTATCCTGTCAGATTCCAGAATAAATTACTGATATATTGGAGTGCAGTTTTCTCTCTCAGAAAACTCGAGGGACTACATAATTATTTGGGGTTTTTTTAAACATTAGTAGAATGCCATAGGATAGGCATTCCTCACTGCTGGTTTGCAGCCTGAGGAGAAATTAGGTTTAGTGATGATCACAGTGGGCCAAGAAATTAAAACAAAATGCACATAATGGGAGTATTTCATTTAGAAGCAGGATTGCATGTGAATTAAGACTGGCATTTGTCATAGGGAACTGAGCTCTATTCCTGTTTCCATGATCATGTACCACTGGAATGCACCTGTTCAAAACCTGTGAATATTTGCCTTCTTACTCTCATACCCGTGGGATTATGTTCAGTGACAGCAGTTAAGTGTGAACCATCGTGCAAATTGCAGTTAACGAAGAACAGAAAGTTAAGAATTTGTTATTTCTGACTGCCAGCTTTAAAAAAAAAAAAAAAAAAAAGGAAAA
>VYXF01010568.1:123979-155152 GCA_013397295.1 Polioptila caerulea
AAAAAAAGGCAAAAAAGCCATTTGGCAAGTACTTTCCTTTCTTTTTGGACAATAGAACATATTGTGCAGCCTGCTGATTCAGTCAAAATACTAGCACAGCAAAAATCTTGGATGCTAAACAACCCTCTTACTTTCTTATTTCTTAAAAACTGTGGTCGGGGTACATGAAAGGCATCTTTTTCAGGCACCAAGTCAAGAAATTGCTTATAAAAAGATAGCATTGAGAGCAATCAAGGTCACATTTCAAACACTGAACAACTTGTGGCATTTAATCTTCAGACCCTCCCTTTATCTGCTTGAACTTTTGCTATAGAGTTTTTTCTTCTGGCAGAGAACTCACTATTACCTTGGGAAAAAAAATAAAATAAAATTAAACATTTTCCCAGATTAAAAAAAGTGATCTGAGCTCTATTTTGTAGTCTGCCTCTAATGAAACATCCCACTTCTTTCATTAAAGAAATAAAACAAAACCTGAGGAAGGGGATTTCTGTGAATAAAGGGCAGGTTCTGCTGAAGCTACCAAGGAGAAATGCAGATAAAGGAAATCTACAGAGGTGTCCAAATAGTGTGTCCAATTAAAAAGTCATAACAGACAGAACAGAAATGGTTGGTACTGTCAGTAAACAGCGAGCCACAAAACACTGAATGACATTAAAAAATGGAAACAACAATTCACATAATATGCAGTATGTGCTTGTTTCTCAGAGGAGTTTAATACTCAACACACTGTAAAAATTAACATTTTATATATCATATCTAAGAAGCAATACAGGGAACTCCGACAGAGAGCCTGCCAGTGTCCCCAGTGGAGATTTTGGTGATTATTTTACACAGCACTGAAAGACACAAAAGAGGAAAGTTAGAAGATCAGACAAAACCTCAGCACTGTATTGCAACCTTGATGTTTAATTTAGGTGTGAACTGGGGGCTTGAAGTTTCTGTACAGGAAATCTCCATTGACAGAAGAGAGAAATGCAGAGCATCACTGAAAGCTGTGGGAATGGGACATTTAACATTTGTGCCAACCTTCTCACCCTTGCCACCTTCCCATTTTGTAACTTACTAACTATAATTTAGGTGCAGCCACTAGAAAAATCATATGAAGATAGGTTATTCATGTGACAATTCCAAGCACAGCTTTTAGTAAGCCAGAAATACAAGTTCCAATTTCAACCTCTCCCTGGTCTATTTTAATCTCGAAAATACATAGAAGAGTACTCTTCAGCTTTCAATTCTTTTTCACTACTAGGAATAGTACTGTGAGTTGATTAACTATAATACATAATCATTTCCCATTGAAACAACTTGAAAAGGAGCCTTAGAACTATGTGTTCTGATACAGCTAAAGGAAAATGAAAAAAAAAAGAAAATCAGTAAAAAGATTTCAGTGGCCCCGCTCAAAACAGAGTTCAGTTAGATCCAGCTGTGACAAACGATGCATCACCAAGCAAGATGACCATCTGGAAAGACATTTCATCCTGGTTTACTGAATGCAGATATGCCAGAAAGAGAAATCATTAGGGCTCAAAAAGATCCCTGCAGCTAACAAATATATGCTTTCACAAGTTGGGAGAACTTTGGTTTCGCAGTGAACTTGGTTAAATCTGGATTTATTCTTGTCAGATTTCCTAGGAGTCTCTTCAGGGCCTGAAGGAAACCAGGGCATGTCCATAAAAGCTCTGCAGCTATGGAGCGTTCCCACAAGATGGCACTGAATCCCCAGCCACCAGAAATTCCTCACGGAGCGCAGAAACGCAACGGCGAAAATCTGCGGCCGCGTACATCACACAAACAAATGAGACTATCTACGGATTAGAAATCACAGGATTGAAAAATACAATTAACAGCTTAAATCAGCTATTTTAGAAGAGATTAAAATATCCCCCTCAATTTAACAGCTGCAGTGGGGGGACACAGACACATGCACCACAAGTGTGTATATAAAGATATATGTTCAATGTATACATTGACTTACAGTCAGCACTTGACAAGAAATGAAGTCAAGCTTGGCTCTTTGTTCCAAGCTGTGATACAGAAGCAGGAATTTCTGGTGTCAGAGTGGTTTCCCTGCCCTGGTGGCACCCCAGGGTCAGCAGTGCTGGGGCACTGCCAGCACTGGGGTTCAGTGGGGCATGGCCTTGTGCACCTGCCCCTTTCCATAGGGGACACTCTGCATGCCCAGGCAGCACCCACAGACACAGCCCAGCCACAAACAGCAGAGCTAAACCCCTATCTTCACACCATTCAAGAATTGATACTGCACAAAATCCTTTAAACACTTGACTTTTAATTAAGCATTTTCATATTTCAAGTTTTAAGTACTACCACCTTACACTCTTTACCCGTGATTATAAAGCCTGCTGTTGATTTCTTTGGAGAAACAGGTATCAAAGTAATGGCCTAATTTTGAAACTAATCCACAAGCAGCGAGAAATTTCTCAGCTAAGATACAAATCCACAATCACACTTCAGGGGAACAACCACATGCAGTAAACATGCCATTTTTAAATACTTGATTTTTTTATCCCTCACCCTTTCCTTGCATGTTTGGAGGAGTCTTTTCCCCTCAAGTGCATTGCATAATGTTAATTACTGAAATAGTAGCGTACCCATATGCTGGACTAATGTTTAGTGGTGTTCAAACCCCTGAAGTGTCCAGAAGCCTTCAGGGGGCCCTTTGTTGCCAACTTCAATTAAATAAACAGGTAGTGGGGTCATTTCAGGCCAAATGCATTCTGCAGGGGTGCATTTTAAACTGCTAGCACTATTTCCCTTTCCTCCAACAGCCTATTGGTTTTTTCCTCATTTTTCACACTGCTTTAAGTAAGCATGCCATAAGAATATTAAATTTTTACAGATATTAAGAAAGAAATGAGTTATTCAATCCCTACCACTATTTTTCAACCAAACACAAAAGAAAACTATTATTAAGGTAAGAAGAAATAAAGCAATTTGAGGATCTGCTCTGTTCTCCCAGCATTACATTCACACACAAAAAAATGCTATATTCCACGAGCACACCACTACTATTGATTTTCTCTCCATCACCCCACATTCAGGATAAGACACCACAAGCTCAGGGGGGAGGGGTTAAGGGATTTTAGAGCCACCTTGAAGTACAAAATGTTTATTTAATTGTAACTGCCATGGGGTTTTTAACATCACATGTTTGCACATCTGTTGGGTATATAATATAGACTCATGGCAATTTAAGTACAGATTTGTGATCAGAATGAATATCCCCTTCAACATATCCTCCCTTAATCCCCAGTTTTTGCACTGTATGACCAGAGAGGATTTGTTTTATTCTGTATAAAAGGAAGTGAGTATAGAATCAATACTCCTGTTGTCATCCAAAGCACTCCATGCATCCTGCTCAGCTAATGACAGTTTCTGTCAATAATTGAATAAAATATATAGGATCTTTTCTTTGTAAAAAGTTATATAATTCCATATCTTTCTACCTTGCAATTCATGCTCAGATGCATCTTACACTTGATTTAGAGAACTCCATGGTCCTTTATTATATTTACTTTGTGCTGTTGCAAAGACACAAATCTTGCTCTTTTTGCTCTAAAGGTGCTCAAAGACTGCACTGACAATCATTTAGTGAGACACCTGTTCCTAGAGATGTTTCTCATGGAAAATATTACAGTGTTTTCTCAGTTCTGTTTCACTGATTATAATTTGTACCCTGAATTTCATGAAAGGCTTCAAATTAACCAGCAAGCTCATAACTCACACATTGCTGCAGTTAACCTCCCAGAAGCCAGACTACCCAGGTTCAGTACACCACACTTGGTTCATGTTCTTATATCACCTAATCATTGTAAGATAAATGATTCTATTGGTGAACATAATCCAGATT
The DNA here is from genome assembly GCA_013397295.1 of Polioptila caerulea. Classification (NCBI taxonomy): domain Eukaryota; kingdom Metazoa; phylum Chordata; class Aves; order Passeriformes; family Certhiidae; genus Polioptila; species Polioptila caerulea. Next base: position 127,848 of record VYXF01010568.1, read on the forward strand.
ACATCCTAGAATTGTAGGAGAGTTCTACCAAAAAGTACACTTTTTGCAGCACAAAAATAATAATCTTGTAAACTGAAGACAATATTTAAAAATTGGATAATCAAAGCAATTAATTTCAGTATAAAGGTTAAGGGATAAGTGTTTGTATATAAGGGCTGAGGGAAACAAAGCATCTGCCCACTATTTGTTGATCCTTAAGAGCCAAGCTGTTGGAAAGTACAAGTGCTCCCCCTCCAAACCTGAGAGCCTGTATGGCAATGACAGCACTACCACTGAAGGATGAGTGTGACAAGCAATATGATCTTTATAATTGTTCCTTTGTTTTCCCACATTTCAAACTACCCTTCATAATGCCTTTTCTCAGCCCAGCTACTGCTGTCATCAGTCCTTAGTATTATTGCATCAAATCCAGAGGAGCTGATTCCAACCCCTCCATCTGAGAGTCTTCCTCTAACAAACAAGAGAATCATCACTCTGCAAGGTGAGATTTGCACACTGCATTCCTAGTAACAGAAATGGCTTATTCCATTTTTTGGACAGTTTTACACACACTAACTGCACAGAAAAATTAATATTGATGATTATTTCGAACAACTGCACTGCTTCTAGAGGTAATAAAATATTGAATTATGGTTCTCTAATTCAAGGCCATCAAAACACTAAGAATTGGAAGAGATCCTGCCCTGAAATACTCTAATGCTGTACAGATGAGATCATTTGTAGCAGCAAAAGATTAATCACACGGGAATTGCTCTCTACTATTTCACATGCTACAGCTCCCATAATTTCCAGTTTGCCTTCTCTCTCAATCTATAAAGAAGCAAATGCACTTACATCACCTCTGAGATAAACAGTAATGCAAGATGCTCCTTGAGGTGTAAAATCTGCCCCAGAATTCTCTGGATCAAACCTGTACACTGCTCAGCAGACAAAGAGGCCCCATGCAAATAAGTTCTTACAGAGGATACAATCCAGCATAAATGAGAACTTACATCAGCTACTATAAATTAATTTAGAAGCCTGCATCTTAAGCTATTACATGTAATGCTATACTTAGGAAGAAAGCTGCATTTGTTTTTTCACCTGAAAAAGCAGAAGTTAGTTTTATTCTGTAAGTATTCCCTAACATCTTTACAGTCAGAAGTCTACCAGCCCAAGAAGTCAGGCCTGTGCATAACCCTACGTTCGAAATACATGAAACAGAAGAGCCCATTAATTAAACATTAGCATTGCTCCAATCAAGAGACATTTTTATTAGAGATGCACAAAGAAATTAGCATTAAACACAACACTCTGCTTTAGTGCTCCAAAACTGACATTCTTACTTGCAGCCTGTAGATCAACTTGCTGGTAAAATAAGGGGATTGATGATCACAGGATAATTTACTTCTTTCAAGTTTTTTTCCTAGGGGGGGAAGATAAAATTGCTAACAACAAGAGGGAGCCACCCCAGGCACCTTTACTAAAAGTTATTTCTACACAGAAAAAAAAAATAATTAAGGCCTTTTCTCCAAGAAATGATGCCACACTCAGTGCTATGGAACTGGCACCAATGAGGCAGAGGTACAAAACACATAACAGCCAGACTGTGTTCAAAGACATGGAGGAGAAGAGGACTAGACATCAAAAAGCATGCTCATGGAGTTCAGGAAATAGATTAGAAATCCTAGAAAGAAGAATAAAATGGAACTTCAAAGGCATTACACTACCTTTTATCCCTAACAAGAACACTTGCCACAATGGTGGCAGTAAAACCTGCATTACAGGCTTTATTTTTTTCCCTATGATCATTTTTTGTGTCTCATACAGAGATGTTACATGATGAGAGAAGCAAACAGGTGGTCAATGGAACACTCTCCTTTTGTCAAGTCTGAAACCATTATCTCAGACAACACAGGATACAAACTCTACAACTTTCTCCCTTCTCTTCCTGCTTCAATTCCTCTGTATTATCACTTACCTAATTCTATTTTAAAAAAAAGAAAAAAGACAAGATGAGAAGAAAGACTACAGCATTAAAACTGCAATTGTATTCACAAACACAACACACTGACCTCATTGATGTTTGCAAGAGTGAACCAGAGAACCTTAGCTCAAAGGACTATTTCATACTTTTTATTTAATATAACTTTACTCTTAGTTCAAAATTCAGTTGAATAATGAACCACTTGCTTTCACTTCTAACAAAAACCCAGCACATTCAGTCTATTCAAGCCATGTCAAAGGTACTCACTGGAGTTTTTTTACCTCTTCCTTTTACTGAAATAACCTTGATCAGCTCCATGATTCATCTATTACTTTGGCCCTCTCTTTAATATTCTCAGTTGTACTGGAAACACAAATTCAGTCCTAGATACTGAATTTTATCTATTAAGAGAGAGAAGTCTAGGCCACTTGTACTCTGAAACTTGGAGCAAAAAAGCCTTTATGGAAAAGTGTACCTTAAAATAGCACTCCACCATTTCTACTGCCAAAAACCTTAGTAAAAGATATTATACTTTTTAGAGAGGATTAGAGGATTTTTTTTTCCTTTGATACAGAGAGCCTGTAGAAATCCTGAGTGTTACCCATATTCAATAAGATTCAAGTATCTGGATATGATAATGTCAATAACCATTCAATTTTCCACTGTTCATCGTAAAATATTTATTGACAAACCAAAATCTAAAAAGTCTCAAGCACTTTTATTATTGATTCCTTTAAAAGATAAAGGTTGTCCATTCCAAACCCCACATTTTCTCCTTGTATGCACATTTATATTGTTAGTTGCAGTAAAATGTAAACATGTCTTTGGATTAGCACTATTCCTTTTCATCTCCCGGTTCACCAAAGCACAGAAGCTGCCGACATTTTACAGTGTAAATCTGTGCTGATTACTTTTACTTGCATGGGAAAAACTTGCTGTTGCTCAGATATTTCTCAGAAAAAAAAATGGAGGGGGATACCCACATAATTCACAAGTCAAAAAATTCCTCTGGAGAGGGTAAAAGGAGATGCTGTAATGACTGTAAGGCTCTGCTGGCTCTCTTCAAAGAGAGGGAAAAATAACGCCCCCAAAAAAGTGTTTGGAGGGGTCCATCAAGCTCACAATGCTTTGATGTCTATAAGTTTAAACTGCTTTACTTCCTTAGATATTTCTCCTCTTTATTTCTTTTTCACTTGTATCTCACTTTCACCCTTCCAATACTCTCCAAGGGAGAGGGTGTGTGGGGCTCAGGGGCCAGCTGGGCTTTATCCACAAGCAAAATAATTGCCAATTAAATAATGAAATAATCAATGCCTATTTCTAAGTAACTGTTCTGTGATTACTCTGTATTGTGTTAAGTAAAAGTAGTATTAGAAAGGGAGCAAAAAGAAATCAAAGTTGTATTGTCCTTAACTTCAATCAGTCAATAGCAATTTTCTTGCCTTAAAAAGTGTGCTTCCTTTTCTTCCAGTGCCACCGGAGAGTTAATCAAGCTTGGACCATAAAAAAAAAAAATACCAGGAATGATGAAATGCAAAATATCCTGACCTCCTTGGAGAGTAATACTGTTTACCTGCCAAGTGAAAAGCTTTCAGCCAGCTGGATAATTTATTTTTAAGTATCACTAAATAGAAGAGAAAATGGCTCCAGGCACTTCAGAAAACAAAGGAAATTAAACATTTAATTGCCTTTGTAATCAAATAGACTTTACATTATTACTTTGTTCTGTAGTATTTTTACCACCTTTTTCCCTAATAATATCCAGAATGGAAATGCTAAAGTCTTTCTAAGTTCAGGGCAAAGAGTTCAATAATTTTTTGCTTGGGTAGCCTGACAAGACACCGGGGACCTGGTGTGAGACCTCTCTTTAGTTAAATGTGCTGAGCCTAACCAAGAATTTCAGAATAAATTCTAATAATCAAACATCTCTACTCAGACTTATTGTGCAACTTCACTTGTATATTCTTCTATACTAAATCCTCTTTCCAAAGTTTCTTCATAATGAAGCTGTGCTGAAAGTTATCTCAACAGCAAAAGACTGATAACTACATACCCACCTACAAAAGAAAGTATGATTGCAGTTTTTATTTTATTAAATTCAATTGTATGAGACAAAATACACGAAGGCTGTTATTACTGATGCACAGATACATTTTTCTGTCCTGAAGCCTGATTCAATGCAACCATCTGATAAAACTGTTCAATAAATAAATCTATGCACTGTAGCCAGTTATAAATAATACCCAAAAGCAGCATACTTCCACCAGCCAGATTTCAAATTTCATTTCAGCAGAAATAACTCAACTATTTGCAATAGCTTCAGCTAATTGGACTTTTCAGCACATTGATGGTTTTCCTGGCTCTTACTTTGGGAAGCAGTAAAATCAAAAATTTCATGACACACAAAAGAAATATCAAAATGTGCTTACTTAAAAGTTACAGAAAAAGGAAGCACTTTTAGACTTTTGATTTTAAACTTTACAACCTTTTTGACAGTCTTCATCCTCCTAAATGCTATTTTATTTTCTTAATTCAAGCTTACACAGTAAAATGGAACCATTTCTGGTACTTTCTATCTGGTGCCTTGGATTTTGAGTGCTTTCCAAAGTAAATGGCACCCACTTACAGGAAGCTTTGTCTATAAAGGTCAGAATAGTCCTTTCAGATGGCACACCTCAACACTTTTGTTTTCTCTAATAAAACGCAACCTTTACTAGACACAAATGCATTGTCTCCTAAAATATCCTGTAATGAATCTATGTGGCAGTTCTGATATTATGCCTGTATTTGATAGCAGCAGCTCGTGCTGAGAGATCAAAATTTTTCAGTGTTTGAACAGCTCTCATGAAATGAGTTACCACAATCTGCCTGTGAACAGGAGTATCTGCTCTACGTTTGCCAGCAATTAATTTAGGTTCACTGTGGGCATGGTTCCAGATGGAGGTGTCCTTCTGGCACTTTTTCCCCTCATTTGGAGGCAGATTCCCTGCTTGAGAGAACCAGGATGAAAGCAGGTCTGAACAGAGCCTGCTGTATTTGCCTAGATGATGTCACTGTTCAGTGATGATGTTGTTATTTATGACTCCGATCACTCTGCTGCTGCCTTGGGAGGGGTTTGAAATGCAAAGCAATTAAAAAGGTAAGTCATCTTTTAAATTTACAGAGAGGTGGAGTTTAAATGCAGTTCAAACACAAGCTGAGTGCTATACTTTTATAGAAAAGATTGTAATTGAATGACTTAGTGAATGTCTTACATATCAAAAAAAAAAGGGAGAAAAGAAAAGGAAAAAAATCCCAAAACCTTCCTAGATGATGGGTCTCATGCTTACCTAGCAAGTAACAGTTTAAATAACTGGAACAACTGAAATACCAGTAACCTTTGATGAACTGGGAAAGCATAGACCCAACCCATTATTAGGTGATAACAGGAGCTGGCAAGCAAGAGAAGCCATGACAAAGTTTTATCCCTGGCTACAAAAGTATTTAGTCTCCCAATACATAGCAAAAACCACAAGAGCCCAAAAAATAAATCAAGGATCAAAGCAGAATTATCAGCTGTTCTCAAAAATTGGTCCAGATGCAATTTGAGAAATTAAATCATTATTACAAAGCATGGGGTTTTTTTATTTTCTATTTTATTGTGTCAATCAGCACAGCAGCTACACAGTGGAATGTGTGCATGTAAAAAAAAAAAGCACATCAAAATCTTTTAAGCACATCAAAACTCAGACCTCCTTAGATAACAAATGAAGGGCCTCCTGTAATTCCTAAGGGGTTTTCTATAATGGCCTCATTTTTCCCATTAAAACATCCATATTAAAAAAACATCATTTTAGTCTATTCAATACAGAACCTTTAACTCCGCTTTTTGGTAAATGCTCTTAACAAAAGAGATGAGCTTCCTTTTACTTGCTTACTATAAAAATTATCTCTGACCTAAAGGTACTACAGAACACCTACAACAATACTATAATTCAAACTTCATATGTTCAAGAATCTAACATTGAATCATTGCTTTTAGTATAGAATCAAGTTATATCAGAAAAATTGTATTGAAAACAACACAAAGAACACAGATCATTGGTGGGTATGAAGTTTTGCCAATCTGAATAAGTTTTTTGCTCTTATTCAAATACCAGATTGCACAGAATTTAACTTAGTTATATAGGAAATTCCTAGAGTTATAGTGGTACCAATCTTACTAGACCTTATTAGCAGGCATTTTGCACATCTTTCAAAGATTATTTCTATTTCATTGTGAAGTTCTCTTCATCAGGCTAAACACTTAAGGAACTTCAAGATCACTTTGCACATTGGGATATCTACCTGCAGCTACAATATGAACATTAAGTGATGCTCTTTAAATGTTATTTCAGTAAAAATTACTGGAGGGCAATATCTTGCATATATGAAACTGGGAGGCACATACTGAACAAGCTATTTTACTCCTGCATGAAAGTAATGTGGATGTTTCAAAAATTACTCTGACACAGATCATAAAATTAAGACAGAACAAGAAAAATCATGCTGATGACATTACTTAACATGCTTCTAACCTGCTATTTCAATACATTTGCAATTTCTAAAACACAAAGGGCTAAATTCTATAGAATAACTCAAGACTAAAGTCTCTTCTCTGTGGAGCTTTCTAGGATCTGAGGGGCTGTAGAGAGAAAACTGTGGACTTTTCTTTTACTGGTGGAAAATGTCCTCAAGACTTCACAAAAGAGTCTTTCAGACAAACTCAGAGACCTCAGTTATTTGCACAGAAATCCATAGTGCCTTCATTGGTCATTGGTAGATCAGTTTGCACTAAGTACTAACCGCTATTTTTGCTAGTTTTCTTTAAATTCCAGGTAGGAGGTGACAAAATACTTTACCAATAAACATACTCCGTAATTCAGGTAATTCCTACATGCAAACCTTAAAGGTAACATTCACACCCATTTTCTACCCTTTGCTATGGTATAACAATTGGAGGCTGCTAGAAACAGCAGGGCAATGTTAGCACATCCATCCCACTTTCCAGTGCATAAAAGCCATGTAAGCCTTCTAAACTCCATTATTTCTCCAAGAACACCTGGGGAGGGCATTAGTGTGGGCTATACGGACATTTGCTAAATTCTTCACCTAGAAGTCTGTTCTCTCTTGCAAAAAATAATATTAATACCAGCTTCTGAGGGCACCTGAGGCCCATTTTAGGCTTCCTGGTTGCCAAAAAGCACACAGAAAAAAAGTGAAAAAAAATCCCATCATCAGCAATTGTAATACAGTAAACACTATCCTCAGACATAAAGGTAGCTCCTCTGAATGAATCAAATATAAATGTGGGGCTTTCCCCAACCGTTGCAAAGAGAAATCAAATTTACTTCTTCTTATGACACACTTCTTGCATGCCTCATGGTTTTATTATAGAAAACAAGTGCACAGTAACATATGGTACATCTGTTTCATATTTTGTCTTTCTGCTGTCGTGCTGTTTCTCTCAACATTCAGTAATGCACACTTCTGTTGGCTCATATTAATGGTTTTGAGGCTGCATGTGAAACACAGCCCACCTCTACTGTCACTCCAGGGACACGATATTACTCCCTCCTTCCCTCCTCACACCAACATACAGTGGAATATAAAGACAGCAAAACCAAAACTAAGATCAGAGAAACCAGGAGTCATTATCCAACGCTTTACATTCCTTCACTTCCACAGGTCTGGTTTTGCAAACGCTCCTACACTGTAATTCACAGAGGAAATTATGGCAATGGAAAGGAGATGGTACCAGCAGAAACAATAGTTAAAACTCATTTAAGCAAACCCTAATACCCACTCAAATCTGTACAAAGACATATTCTCCAACTGAACGGGCAACCTCAGGCACAACAGCCATGTGGAAACATCTGTGAGGCAAAAAGCAGGACAGGAGCTGGGAGAGAGCACTGAGAACAGAATGGTGAGGAACTGAAATCAGGAATGTGGCATGAGCCAGCAGAAGGCACAAGGAGGGAAAAGAGGGGATGAAAAAAGGTATTATCTGCAGGGTGAACTTTCAGATTGAAGCTCTGAGAAATAATACACCTAGCATCAAAGAGTGCCTAATCTGCAGAAAAACTGGGCCCAGAAAGGAGCAATAAAAGCACAAGAGGGGAGGTGAGATGGGGGCAGTGAATAAGCACATAGTGAAGATAAGTTTGAGCACAACAATATGGAAAGAGTTTTTTACACCAGCATACATACAGAATACCCTCTAAGTCTCTCAAAAGAGAAGACATGGGGGAAATACAGAGAGAACACAAAAAGTAACAATCTTCTCTGAATCTGATTCTAAAAGTTCATGGTGCTGGCATTGCATCAAAAATGCAGCAATAAATATAACCAGAGTCTTAATTTGTGAAAAAATTGCCTCCAGCCTGTCCAAGAAAATCTAAATTCTTCTTAGCAGCTGTCTATTCTTATGGGTTTTATGTCACACTTCACAATGGGACACTGATTGGCAAACCTGAATGCCACTTCATTAAATAAATAAACATTCAATAAAAATAATACAGCACTGTTGCTAAAATGCCAATTTTAATTGCAGGACTTCAAGCCTCCCCATTTCTTTGTGAAGCAGATGGTAATTTTGCTGGAAAGAGAAGGACTGGAGGTAGGTGGATTTGGCACACTGAAAATTGGCACCAGAAGTTGAACAGGTTCCATTTCAATTTTGTCACAGGGAAAGATGAATCTATGAATTAGGTCATAAACGGTGAAGTAGAAGCTAAAGGAGCTTTTAACTCCCCAGACACTTTCACCATTAAAGAGTCTGAACAGTTTCCTCTTATTACACATTTTACAGTGTGCTGTAAATACCATAAATTAATAAACAATTCCAGCTCTAACCTGAGGGTCTCTTACTGTTTCTTCCCTGCTCTTTGTGCATAACCACCAAAATAACTGCACTTGAATAAAAAGTTGGCATGTTTATATAAAAAAAATAGTAAATTATTCTCATCAAGAAAGGTGTTTTAGGCACATGTTGAGCAAATATAGCACTATTTACAGGAGGAAAAGGGTTTTTAGACATTCATTGATCCAATTGATAACACTGACATGAGATTATCATATTTCAACAGAACATATGGCTTTCAGTAAAATCTTTTATGAATTGGATTGTTGACAAAAATAAGCTTTCCAGATATGCCATTGGCACTACACTAAACTGAAATATTATTTTATTCCCACATGCCAACATAACAATATCAATAGGCTTCCTAGCTGTATGGAAAGTCCTTTATGGATAAAGAATCAATATATATTTATGAATACCTAATCAGAAAATACAAAGTCCTATGAAATTGTTTCTACAGGATAGTTCAGGATCCCCATAGAAAGGGTACAATAGAATTTTTGAACAAAGCTCTAGAAACAAAACCCCCCAAAAAATTTGGAGTTCTCCAGATAATACTTCAGAAAGTTTTGTTTTTCACTCAAAAGGAAAGTTATATCATACTTTCTCAGTACTTTAATAGCGAGCAAGCAGGGCATTACTAACATAGAAAATACAATGAATTTGCAGCTTTATTCCTCCTAGTTACTTCACAGTTGTAAAAATACAGCAGTGTAAGGCTAAAGAGTATGCATTGCATTACTTTTTCAAAACTTATGTTTTACTTTAGAATGGGATTTTGCAAGACCTTAAACGAATTTCACAGCATGAATTCCATAGCTAAATTTAGTGAGATCTGCTCCCAATTTCCCCAGGCGTTTTTCACAACCTCCCTTCAAAGCATTAAGTACAAGCTTGCACAAACTAATTTTAAAAAGAATGTTCTTCTCTATCTTAAGATATCTGAAAATACATAGCTTATCTCAAAAGTGGCATTGTTTGGGTAACATTTACTCCAATTCAAGGATGGCAACAACAGAGCCTCCCTACATCCCTGCTTTCTTCATGTATGAAGGTTATGTCCCTGTTCCAGATGTACTCAGAAGTGACCCTGCTATTAGATTTGGGTTTTTTTCTTTATTACAGTACAAGCAGCAGCAGTTACCAAAGAGATATAGAAACTACCAAAAATCACCTTTACAATTATTCAATTCACTCTCATTTTTATTACCATGTATTTATAGTTCCACCAATATTTTTATTCCCTAGCCCTCATCTCTCCCCATACATTCATTCAGCTCTGTCAGACATGTTATTCCTCAACCATATATGTATTTATGTCACCAACTCCAGTGCACAGTAAGGAGGATATAAACAGCCCCAGGGCAGAGTACATGCAATTATAAGCACGCAGCTAAAATATAGCACAGCATACCTAATGAAACTTTCATTTTTCAATTAAATTCTTCAAAGTCAACACTTGTGCAATCATGTTATGAACACTTTTAAATTAAGGCAACCTTAAAATGATGACTTACTACCTTTTTTTTATTTTAGATTGGTCATATCTTGCCAACTTTTTTGGCAAGCTTCTGAGTTCTTTTTGCCACGCCTCCACAATACCCTGAGCATCTCAAAACAAGGCAGGCAAAACCCAGCTCTCCCAGTGAAGCCACCCTCACAAGTGACACCAGCCCAGATGCTGCGGGAGCTCTGGGATGGCAGCGGCTGCCAGCTCTGGGCCCTGGCCCCCACCAGAGCCCTGGCCACCACAATGTCCCAGCCACCAGAGACACCAGCAACAGCAGCCAGGCACCCACGGGCTTCACAGCACAGCAGGGATGGCAGCTGGTGAGTGACAAACATGCAGGTGATGGAATTGCTTAGTGGTAGACACAACCTCACCCAAGAGAATCCAGCTGAGATTTGACCCATCAGGTACACACTTCTTCCTCCACCTAATGAAATCTTCAAACCAATGTTCTGGTATTACTCTAACATGTTGGAAGATGTCAGTTTTGTACATGTTAAAAAATAAATCAAACGGAATACTTCCTAAAAAAAGTTGAATTAGTATGCGAGATAGAAAGCTAAATTTGCAGAAACATTCCCTATTTCATGTTATAGAAGGAATTACTCCAGGGATTAATTTATGGTCTTATTCACAACCATTTTTCTAATACAGTCATTAAATTCTGTTTTATGAATCACTGTTCTCTTCTGGGCTAAAGCAATTAAGTTCTCAAGACAGAACAGTAGGTGTGCTGGTGCTAATTAATATTCCCCTGAGGTGAGCCTAGAGTTTGCCTGTGTCCCCAGTACACCTGAGGTTGGCATTAATCAAGATAATTCTTTCTTGGCATCTCTCTGAAGGAACAAACTGGGCATTTAGGATCAAATTTCTTTCCATCAGCACCCATCCTCCACAGGCTCTCCCTGCTCTAGTCCTGACATGTGGTGCTACCTTCACCTGTAACCAGAACTTCACCCACAAACTGCAGTGCTTCCCACCTAAGGCACCTCAAGGAGTCAATACAACATGACTTCAGCAATTTCAACTGACTAATGATGTGGTAAAATCTGATAACATAGGAAAAAAACAACCTGTACATGTGGCACTTAAGACAACACCTAAGACATAAGGAAAATGCTCCTAAGTTGGTACCAAACCCCAAAAGAGCAGTTCTGGCTGTTTCTGTATGTCAGCAATATTTTTCCTCCCTTCTAATGCCTTATCTCATTGCTCCACTGACAAAACATTAACAAACAACCAAAAAAAAAAGTATTCAAGTAAGTTCTTTATTTCAGCCTCTGCCATGAAGCAGGCCAAGAAATTCCTCTTTTTTATTCTTCCCAGAAGTGTTTAATGGGTTTTGATAAAACACATTTGGGTCGTGCTTCAAAAAGAGTTCAATGTTTTCCAGTTATGGTATTAATGGATGTACTGTGTATAAACATAGACAATTTGTTTCTCCTGTTGTTTCAAATTTGTTTTGTTAGTTTATTCTTATTGTGTGTCTAAGCTCTATTCCTAGATGCACCATTAGGAAGGTGTACCAACAAAGCAAGTTTCTAATTCTTTTCTGTCATGTTAACAGCCAGAAAATACTGAGGTGTTAGAATTTTTAAGTCTTAAGATTTTGCTTTAGTTCATTAATTCAAAGTTTGCAGAAAAACATGCAACTTTGAAAAATACCACTTAAGCGTTCTTGCACAAAATTTGAAAATCTTGGAAGTGTCAATAAAAGCTCTTCCATCTCATTAGAGTTTACGGGAAAAAAGAGCTTTGCCACACAAGGTGGGGGGAACCAAACCAAACCAAACATCCCAAGTCCCTGAGATTGCTAGTTTCCCAGCACAGGAGCAGCACTCAGTCCTGAAAGTACTTTTGTGCGTCCAGATATTTTTAGTCTCACAAAGAAGGATGCTGGAATTGCCAAAGGCTGCCAGCCATCTAATGGAAGCAAAGAACACCACAGATATCTAAGAGTCAATGTAAAACTGGATCTCAATAAATGGACTTCTGTAAACTGCTTCCATACATCTATGGTACTCTGACAAGTGTCAGAAGAAATTATTACATTGGTCCTCCTCATTGCAAATAATGCCACTCTCGTTTTTAACAGACTCATGTTTCAGCTTACAAAACAGGGGCTCACCATGAAAAGTCACAGAGATGCTGCAAGGGCTGTGAAAAGGCATCCAGAGTGCCAGACACACAACGTGCTAGGTGCCAGCACCTATTCCAGAAATTTGTGCACTTTTTCATTAACAATAACCCTATCATCAAGGGAAAAGCTCCTGCTCAGGCACACCTAAAAAGTTAGTCAAGGTACACGAAGAGCATTACAGAGAATAGATTTAATCTCAATTTAAAATATTACTCCACAGATTCCAGATCATCAATTACAAGCCAAGAAAAAAAAAAGGCAAATTAACTGCACAGTAAGGATCTGATACACCAAAAAGAAGCATTTCCTGTATCCTTTTAGGCATAATCACTGATATGATTTCCTACAAATATGAAATCTCCCAGTTTATATCTTCATAATCAATGTATATAAAGAGAATTTTCAATACAGGATCATTTTAGCAAAAAGATTAATGAGAACATTTATTTAGTAAAACTTTTAGTGGTCCTAAAGACCAGATTTAGATTCAGTTTTGGTAAGATTTGTGTCCACATGAAATCCCTTACAGCATAGCAAGAAACCATGCAACCAAAATGGTGAGAACCAGTCTGAGCTGACAGAAAGCTGATGAGATATTTCACACCAGAAAAATCAAAGCCTCAGTCACTCAAGTATAAAAGTACTTTTTCACCATTGACGAAGGCAAATGACATCCACATTTAAAAGCAATGCAGGAATGAAATTCATATGCTTAGATGCTATGAAACCATTGCCAATAGGGTTTCTGAACATAAAGTTTTACACTAGATCCAAGAGACTAAATCCAAAAAAGAACAATTTTATCCAGTGACTATTTCCAGATGCCCAGACATGACAGAGCATTAACTCCTTCAGCTGTTGTACAGGGAGGTTTGTTTCTGAAATTAAACCTCCATAATTTACTTCTCAAATATAGACACTTCTAAAGCATTTGTTCCTTAAATACTTAGTACAGCACAGCTAAATTATCTCAAATATTCTGTACAAAAAACTGAACTCTCCACTTTTAACAGGAAACATTGCTAAGGCCTCTTGGTTTGCTGTGTCACTCAGGTTTCATCCAGCTTAAAACATAGAACAGCACTATCAAAATCACAAGACAGTATTCAGACTCACTTATTTCATTACTTAGACACTAGACAGATGAAAAAATTAAACTGCTGAAGCAAAAGAACTCACAAGTAAAATAGCAGAAAACGGAAAGGCATTAAAAGAAAAAGCTGCATCATTTCAACAACAGAGACAGATGAGGAGAGTTACTTCATATATAAGCATTATCAACTTAAAATGTAAAGTTGAACAGTCTAACTGTGCAGAGGCAGAATTTTAAAATACCAGTAGAGCAAATGTACACATGTACATTTATTCTTTCTAGCATTTATGACAACTTGCTCTTTTTTCCTTCAGATTCTTATCTGGCAGCCTGGTAAATGGAATTGGGAAGTGCAGAAGGGTGTACAGTTCCCTACCCTGGCACACTATGAAAAGTGCTACTACATTTGTTCAGCATTACTATGCAAATTGTCAAAGCTCCTGCTGGGTTCTCCTGAATTTCTGCCTTCCTTCTTTCAGCTGTTTTACATGTGTTCCTAGAAGATAAGTAAACATTTAAGTACAATTTATTGAAACACAAAATATTAATACCTTATTTGAAATAAAGCCTCTCCTATATTTGGTGTTATAGGAAACCTCCTCTCTGAAACAACCTGAACTTGTAATTTATCCCATGTTTTACCTACAGAGTAGCAGGAGCTGTGACACATATTGGTCCAAAATCAACCAACCTCTGCATAACAACTACCAGAAAAGCAAAAGGAAGTGACATTATAAAACAACCTATTACTTAAGTTAACCATTCTAAATTATTAAGTTGTCTTTAATTGTGTTTTTCTGCACTGGTTTTAGGTACCTAACAGTTGCAAAGGCATTGATCTGAAGTTCATTGCTTGCCCCTGAAGGTGACATGAGAATATTCACCTTCCCTATTCTCCTCCAATAGCTGTAGGAAATGCAACTCACACCCAAAGACAGAATCACTTCTTAACCTGAAAAAGAAACTACTTCTTGACTGGTTCTGTTTGGGTTTCCTTGCTTTGCAGCTAAAGCATTAGGTGTCACAGTTTCAGAATAGTTTTATAATAGAAAAGTTGATCTGATCATTCAGTTTGGAGTCTGTAACAACTGGGCTTCTTAGTGCTTTAAAGAAAGGAACACTTCCAGTCATGGTTATTTTATATAACAGTTTGACTGTTGGTAGGGTCTTTCTTTTTTATTGGTTTTAAAAGTGGCTTATTCTTGTCAGAATTTGCATAAGAAATTTTGCTTTTATCCACNTCTGAAACAACCTGAACTTGTAATTTATCCCATGTTTTACCTACAGAGTAGCAGGAGCTGTGACACATATTGGTCCAAAACCAACCAACCTCTGCTTAACATTTAACAGAAAAGCAAAAGGAAGTGACTTTATAAAACAACCTATTAAGTTAACCATTCTAAATTGTTGTCTTTAATTGTATGGTCTGCACTGGTTTCAGGTACCTAACAGTTGCAAAGGTATTGATCTGAAGTTCATTGCTTGCCCCTGAAGGTGACATGAGAATATTCACCTTCCCTATTCTCCTCCAATAGCTGTAGGAAATGCAACTCACACCCAAAGACAGAATCACTTCTTAACCTGAAAAGGAAACTACTTCTTGACTGGTTCTGTTTGGGTTTCCTTGCTTTGCAGCTAAAGCATTAGGTGTCACAGTTTCAGAATAGTTTTATAATCTGATCATGCAGTTTGGAGTCTGTAACAACTGGGCTTCTCAGTGCTTTAAAGAAAGGAACACTTCCAGTCATGGTTATTTTATATAACAGTTTGACTGTTGGTAGGGTCTTTCTTTTTTATTGGTTTTAAAAGTGGCTTATTCTTGTCAGAATTTGCACAAGAAATTTTGCCTTTATCCACAGCTTACAAACTCCAAATTTTAAGTTTCTTCATGAAAAAAACTGATGTCTGATCAAGTACTTGAATCATCTGTGTACATCTGGAAATTCACATTATAAGCAGCAAGTTCAACAGCTTGAAGTGATATTATTGATTTTCCCTCATTGATTTATTAGAGAAAATAAATTCATTCTCAAGAACTTGTTGCAAACTATCAGGATGTTGCTCTTCCCTGAACTGTGAAGAGAACAGGATGAATCCATTTTAGACTGGACATTATAAAGGTTTAGCAATATCTACAAATTCTTCCACTGTGCCCACATCCATGCTCCCAAATGACAGCTTGTTTCAGTTCAGCTGCTGGTCCTGCAGCACAGCACCTCACCCCTGTCCTCATTTATGGGCACACAGAATGGGAAAAGGCAAGGACAAACCCCGGGGAGCAGCAAACATTGCCTCTTCTCCTGCCTGCTCACAGCTAAGCTTTCTATCCTCTCAGACGGGGCTGATGCCTCCTGCAGTTCTTCCCCTGCCCAGGGAGACAGAGAGCACTGCCTTTGACAAACACATGATTCAAAGCATGGATGAAGAGGAAAGAGTTACTTTGGAATTTGGGAAAAGGAGGTGAGTAGCCACAGTCTGTCCTGCAGATTTACTACCTCAAGACACAGCAGACTTTAAATTTAGGAGTCAAACAAAGTGCACAGTCAAAGCTGAACAGCACAAGAGAGGAGATGGGGATAATATTGAATGTGTAAGATGTGTAAATGGTATAAATAAGGAGTTTATACAAATTGATTCACTCCTCTTAATCACACATAATCCTGCCAGTAGCCTTTTGTGAGCTGAATTAAAAACAAGAACAGCAGCAAGCCTCATTTTGCATTTTCCTGAAATTTCTACCATCTGGCAAAAATTACCTAATCAATAAAATGAAAGGAAATTCATAGCAAAATAGATTTACTATAGTTGTTACAGTAAAAATTGTTTCTGCACATTTTAGAACTCCTCATCTGTTAAGATTATTATTAAAATAGGTGATTATTCAACTCTAGGGAAAAAATGTATGATGAAAATGGGTCTTATAGGCTGAAATTTGTTGTAGACACTATTAACCCAGGATTAGGGAAAAAAAAAACTAAACCACAAGCATATCCACAGTAGTAGGGAAAGACTGATCTTAATTAAGACACTAAAAAAACCACACAACCAACCCTTCAGATTACATAAAGATAGAATTAAAAAAATATATTTATGGACACTAGAAAATAAAGTGTCCAGGGCAACCACCAAACACTGTATTAGAGCTAAAGAGAATGTAATTCAATGGCAAACTCTGCTGTTCACTGCAGTCACAATATCATCAGGATCCACCATTCTCAGGAAGCAGCTATGCAAGTGTAGAACACCTGAAGTACCCTAAATGTGAAAACTTGGGAAAAACAGCAGAAGAACATGAGCAATTGCTGGTTGGCACAGAAATAAAATGATTTTGCAAGTGCTCTGTGCCCCTTTCTGCTAAAATCCAAAGTTCTGCAGAAAAAGAATCACCTGGCAAAGGTCAGAAGGCATTAACCCATACACACTTGTCAAAGCACAAATTTTCAGGTTGGGATATTAAAACACAGTCACAACCCACAAAAAGTAGAACTTGAGATAAATTAAATATAATTGAAACACTCTTTAAAAAGTTCTACAATCTGAATAATCCATTCCTAATGGATGTTCAAATGGTGAAAGAATGCCCTGAGAGCTATTAAGGGTAAACCTTCCTCAGAATATTGAAATTTCACACACAACACGACCTGTTTTCAAAATGCATTATAATACAATGCTCAGTTTCACAAATTTTCAATTATCTAAAACCTACAAGAGTACTGAAAAAGTTGCTTAGAAATAATCCAGCCAGTTGGACAATAATGCCAGTCTCCAGAACTGGCAGATACGTGCAGCAAATGCAGAGAACAAGTATTAGTGGGCAGAAAGGTGAGAAGAAAGGCACCTGCACAAAAAAATTGCAGAAATTGGGACCTATTTGGAGCAAAGTAAAGGTCTCCTCCTATATCTAAACTCTTTTTCTACTTTTTTGAGTGGGTTTTAATTAAGTTGTGTTAAAATACCTGAAATAATAACGCAACATTGTGTAACAAAATTTGCCATAAAATATTTAATTTAATAAACATGGCACTAATATTTTTTTAATCTATTTTATCCCCAAGTTGTCCTCGAATTAAACTTTTGGAATATCAAATACAGAGTAGATTGTACCTCACATATTTGGAAACAATTCAACTGCACACAGTAGGGAAATGAACACCTAGAAAAGCTTGGGAACAAAATTTGGTTTTCATATATAGGTTCCAGTTGGATCAAGTTATCACTTTCTCCTGAGACCACTGTGACATGAAAAAAAAGACTCTAGTTGAAACAAGTATGAAAAATATATTCCTAAAGATAATTTCCTTTTCCTGTAAATTTGCATAATCCTTCCTCCAATATTTGATTCTATTTTTAGCCATCAAGGCACCACTTCTCTGCACAGCAAGGCAATGTTTGATACAAGACCTGGAAAGGATAACGCCCTCACCCCATGTAACACAGAACCACTGGTGCCTTCAATTCAGGTTTTACTGTTACATCCATTTGTCTTTAAGAAAAAAGTCTCTCCTCTAAAAGGTTATTTATTAGTATTTTTTCTCAGCCTTTGCCTGGCTGGCACTGCTTGTTACTGCTGCAGTCCTGCAGCCAGGACAGCGCAGAGTGCTCAGGTGGAAAAGCCGATCACGAGTGTCCTTCTCTAACTGCTCAAACTCTCAGTCTGACAGCTCTCCCTCTTGAGGGGATGAGTTGCCAACAGGATGAAGAATGCCTGGTTCTGCTTCCTTAAGCAACTTCTGTGTTTTCTACTCCTTAGCTCTCTCCTGCCTTCCTTTACTGCACCAGGGAACCTGAAGACAAAAATATCTCTCAAGTGTAAGGAAAGGACCAGATCGTTCACACACAATTATGCAATTAGGCAGCTCATTCATTCCCATACTTCAACCAAACTAAGGATGTACAATTTATGTTATAAATAGAAAAATAAATAGACTAAAAATAAATAGACTAAAATAACAATAATGTCAAACTAAAATAAATTTTATCCACCAGAGGGTGATGTAGGAAGCAGTGGTTGTTAACCAATGATCAAAAATCACACCCAATCTCTCTTTCTAGCAGAATTTACACCAGCATACAACCCAATGTACTTCTGAAAACAAAATTTTTAGGAAGAACTTGAGATTTCCAGAGTATTGCAGTAATGTGGTATTCTGTAATTGTCATTACATGGTAATTATCAGAGACCTTAAAGGTTGTGGGTTTATTTGGGATTTTTCACACTATATATTAAAACAAATGTATTCATGTTAACATCAAACTCACTATAAACCTCAATTTTTCAATAGGTAGCATAAACTCTATAGCCCATAGAGCTGTGCTGACAAGAAGGTAAATTTTCAACATCATGTGGAAAGAACTTTGGCTTCCAAACAAAGGGTAATTGGGAATTATGATTTCCCTCAAGATACAGTTTCGTTTCTGCCACTCAGGTAAGAAATTTAGTGACCATTGAATGCAAAACAGTCTGATTATCACAAACTCTGTATAATTTTTTACATGTGTAAATAATTACATGTGTACATAATTACATATATACACCAATAGAACAGCAGGCTTTTATTAAAGACATGTTGATTGCAAACAGTGATTTTTCAAGTTTGGATTGAAATATTTTATTGATGCTTTAGGGTATCATGATTTAAATCTAACTCACTAGTTCACCTCCACCTTCTAGAGTATCCAGAGGGAATACAATACCCACAATATTTCTATGTTGAATTAGGTAAGACCATTATGCTCTATCAGTAACCAGGTACCTGGAAGTTAATGTCACACACAAGAAGTTCACACAGGACTGTTCTTTCAGCCCTTCTACCTACAAATTGCAAGAGCTACATGTGCGTTTATGCAGTTTAAATCCAAATATAGATGAGATCTGACTTTCAAAGCACAGCTCCCTGCCTCTTTCTGTGCTTCTCTCAATTTAGATGCAGGCTTTTGCAGTGGCACTTGGACTGTACACAATTAATGCTGCAGACAATTAAATGGAGACTTGAGTCAGGCCTTGTTTTGGGGTTTGCTGCTCCCCTGAAGCTGCACCCCACTGCTGTGTTATGCTTTTCCCACAGGTCCTGCTGACCTCTGCTTTTCTCCTACAGAAAAGTCATGTCATGAGACCCCACCCTCTCATTCAATTATACAGGAGACTGGAATACAGACCTTACAGGACCTTAGCATTCCCTGAGTCTCTAACACTGAATTATTCATATTGATTTGCCTCAGGATTTTCCTTTTGGCAAACTCATCATTTACTCCTTTTCCTGCAGGGTACAAAGAGTACTTCACATGAAATCTACTGCCTTCTTTTAACATCTGTTTTGTTAGCTTTTTTATCATCTTCCAACACCAAGAGTAAATGCAATAACTATCCTGCGGCAGACGCTTAAGGAAATTCAAGAAGTAAATATTTTCCCCATCCCACAGGCCAAATACTCTAAAATTAGTAGATTCTAAAGACTTATTTGCTCCTGCCACAAGCAAACCAACTTGAACTGAAGTTATCCTTTATAAAATATGCCAAGCATTCCTGAATCCCAGTTTCTTTACCAACTCAGCTGACAGATATTCCAGCAATAAATTCAAGTAACAAACACATTGCAGCTGACAGCTTTAACAAGTGACTCTCTTGGACACAGTTCCATAGTCAGGAATGCCAGACACCTACAACAGAGCCAATGAAGTCCAAATCTGCCCCTGCATGACATGAACCAAGCATGACTCCCAGAAGTGCAACGCTCAGAAGAAAATTGAATCCATGACCAACAGGTTAAGTCAGCATCACAGCACTGCCCCTACCCTGACAACAATCTGAAATGTAGCTTATGAATTCAGGAGTGCAACAGAAAAGGGAAAGGTTGGGAAGTGTCATGCAAGTTGATCTTAAAATTACATTCATACCTAAAAAACAAATAAATATAATGCTTTGCAGCACAGCCAAAAGGGCCATGTTTCTCAGAAACAGCCCAGAGAAGGAGTTCTGTATTGCAGGCTAACTGAATTTGGCATTATCAATTGCTTGTTCAATAACTTGGGGACAATTGTCAGAAAAAACAAGTTGAAAGGACCAAAAGGAAGGAAAACATCTGAAATCTTGCTAGCAAAGACTAAATATATAAAATGAGAAAGAAATTACTCTTTTTTCAGTACTTTCTTCCTTTTCTTTCTTCCACTTTAGGTGATGGAAAATTCTGAGAAGTCATTTCCAGCATTTTTTCAGATTAAATCTAAGGCCTCAAGGAAACTAGAGAAACTAAGAGAAATAAAAATTCACTTTAAAAAAATACTCCATAAACTACTGGCTCCATCACAATCAGTGGAAAAGAAATTCACCAAGGATAATGTTTGATGTATTATCTATGACACCTGGGAGAAACTGTATTATTGATGAGATTAAAGGTTGAATTAACATTTCCAGGAGACTTCATTAATGTTTTGTAAAACTTGCTTTCCAAACAAATTCCTGCATTATGAAGCCATTTACTATTAACGCTCATTCTAAGACTTCAAGATGCAAATGAAATTCCATGCTAGCACTTTGACACTGGATAATTGAGAATGACCTGTATCCTGAATTTAAAGTATGTATTTTGCAATAGTCAATTTTTAGTTTCCAACATGATGAATAAAGTACCTTTTGTTCTAAATAAAACAGTACTCTTTCAGCTGACAGTTACACACTGTGTTCTAAAGACTACAATTCATATACAATTCTTATCTTTTATTAAATACTAGGGGCAGAAGAACAAACTCAAAAATAACTTTCCTCAGATCTCTTTCTACCTCAAAAGTGTCTAACTTATTATTACTATCCTTTCAAACTTATCACTAACATGTGATACAGTTTTCATAGAGATTCAACTATTAGTGTCTACATTTTAATGTATATATGAACACTACTATCCAAACTAGAATACCACCAAAAAGCTTCAGCCAAGACTAAACAAGTACTTGCCCAGTTACAGAGTCACATTCCTATTAATACTTCTTCTAGCTCAATACTTACCAAGCTTTTTGAGACAGAGGGGGGAAAAAAATGGTTAAAAGCACCTACATTCCCTCATTCACTCACAGGTTATTACTCCCCCAAAATGTCCTTGGTTATGTGTGGTATCCCAGCCCCATCCTTATCAAATTCTACTCCCACCAAAGCCAGGAGCCTTCCCTCCTCATCAGTAACACCAGCAAAAGGCAACACACACCCTTCCTGGCACAGCTTATTCACTGCTCCTCACCAGCACACACCATCCCTCCTCAGCACAAGAGTCCTGCTCTTTTGGCCTCAGACATTGTTTTCAACATAATTTTTTAAATCCACTGATTTCATTCTACTTTCCTATTCAGATAATGACTGTTTGATCTACTCTGTGTGGTTAAATGCTTAAGCACTTTGTCACATTTAATAAACAAAGAAAAAATATTGTGCACTTACCTAAATTGCCATCAATGTACATGAGTTTAAATGAAGAAAACAGTGGAAACATGCAAAATAAAGTTAAAATCAACAAGTACACATGCAGGCCAAGACAGAAATAATTTTTTAAAAGCTGAGGAAAGCAGGAAACAACAGTACAGTGAAAAACAGAAAATAAAGTGAATGGATATGATGAACTTACTGGCTTTACAGAATCATCCTAAAACACCTTAAGAAGCTCTCACTGGCTGTAAATACTATATTAAAATTGGACATTGGAAGTATTTTTTCTTGAAGAGAAAACACACCTCAGGGTAACACAGTAAACCACAAGCACAACATTTCCTTTCCTCAGGTTCCTAGCTTTGAGTTGGGTAGCCAAGTACTTTGTTAATATTCACAATAAGCTTCAAAATCCCTGCTGTTTCACACATTTACACAATAAGATGGGCTGAAAAGTATTGATACCCAAAAAATCTTCCTCTGACCACATCTGGTTTTAACAAGGAAAGACCCTTTCCAACCAGTCATCAAGTGCATACTCTGACATATTGAGGAAGGCAATACCTGGCTATGAACTCACACTAAATACCCAAGTGTTGGCAACTCCCTGCATATTCCACTACAATGAACCCACAAGAACTTCAAAGGGCATAAACAAAATATCTAAAAAATGTCTTTAAATAATATACACCTTAGCCTAATAATTGTTTTATTAGGAATAGAGTTTAATTAGTGTATAGAAGGGAAACACCATTTCAGAATACTTGTTAACATATTTTCTTTTACTGCTCTGTTTAGATACTTGTCATGAATCAAAGTGAAAATGAAGAGCATGTTAAATAACTTTGATTCTGAATACATAAATACACATTCCCTTCTCTACTGATTATTTTATCAGCTCTATTCTGCTAATTGCAGCATCTGAGTTATCGATATTGCTACAGATAGACAGAAGTTATTCTGAGAAACCATTTCAAGAAAATTTTATATTGAAAACTGTAAGCCCCAGAGGAACTGCTCACTATCCTTTTTATCCTCTCTCCATCTCATTAATCAGAAGTAAATTCCTGCAGTATCAGGATAGGAACTAAACTTCAAAAGATCAGAATTCATAATATGTCTTCAAAGAACACATTAAGTCAATTAAAATCACCTGGTTTTCTGTAAGGGAAAAAAGGATCTTGGTCACCCCTTTATTTCCAATAACATAACCATGCCACAACTGAAAAAAGAGACACTGTTCATGGCACACAGTGTCTGTTTCTTATTAATTATGTAGTATTAAATAATGATATTTTAAAGTAGGTAAAAGGGGCTTTATTTGTGCAACAGGGCTTAATACGCACTTTTAAAAATGTCAGGGATTCAGTTTTACAATGTCATAAAAGCAGCCTATCAACTGATAAACATTAATGCACTGTATTAGAAGCAGCTAATCCAAATCAAGAAATTAGTTTTCCCTCTTGACAGACAGGCAGCAACCTTGGAAATGAATACTGCTGAATAATGTCTTGTGCCTTTTCAGTACTTCCCACCTCATGGCCTTCTGTTCTCCACTGAAACCTTCTACACTAATTCTTCTATAGATCACACATGAATAGAATCTTCTATTCAAGTCAAACTAGAAGGAATAACTATCTACCTAGGGGAAAAAAGCAAAACCTCTGTTTGAGACATTGCAAATGGATGATTCGAAGATGAAGAACCACTTTAAATAGTTAAAAACAAATAGAGTACTTCCTGCCCCTATGTATAATGACACATATAAAATAATTCCAGTTATGATGCCAGAAAATATCACAAAGAATATGGAGAACAAAAATGTGGACTGTGACATGAAAGGACAGGTGCTGAAAGCATACACTTTCAGAAATAAAACTGTAAATATACCCAAAACTAGAAAGAACAAACTAATTGGGAATTCTTGTGAGAGACATAGAGAATAAAAGGGCAAACACTACAACATTAAAACAACTCATTTTACACCCTATCAAAAACATAAGCTGTTTTGGTCTCCTCACCTAAAAAAAAAAAAATCCCAAACATGTAATAGGTCTGAAAAACATCATGTTACTGTTTCACAAGGAATTATCACACATAGTAAGATTTTCCTGTCTGGAAAAGAGCTGAGGGAGGGATGTGATGATGGCTCTGTAAAGTCTTAAGTGCCACTGAGACTGGCACCAGACATCAATTATTTATTCCTTTTTCAGTACAAGGAACAGGAAATCCCAGAAAAAGCAGCCAAAGTCTAGTGCAAAATCAAATGAAAAGCAGTGGTTCCTCACAGGTATGTTGGGCTGTAAGAGCCTGTGGACACTGGCATTTCAAACAGGCCCAAAAGTAACTGGCTGAATTTAAAGTACACCAAGTTATTTAGCACAAAAACAGCAGCTGGATCATAAGGAATACTCTCTGGGGATACTACTGAATACTTGGCCACTTCTGTGAATGTTTGGACACTTAGCAATGGAATACTGAGCTACCCAATCTTTGTGTTATTGTATTATAGAGTAAGGATTCATGTTAAATACACACAAAGGGCAAAACACGTTGATTTTTCTCAGGTTTGCTGTAACAAGAAAATAAGAGCATCTTTCAAAAACATGACATGGATGAACTCATTACTGAGTTACTAGTTTACTTTCCTCTCAAGATAAGGAAAACTAGCTTTTAGGGGAAAAAACCAAAACATAACCTCATTGGTGTGTGACAAAGTCTCTAAATACCAGACACAAATTCTAAATGTCAGTATAAGATATTAATGTAACATTTACATAAGAAATACATGAGAGTGTATTAGAATATTTCTCCTCCCAAGGTGATGCCAACTATAACCATTAAAATATCTAACTAACAAAACTTTTGAAAAACAGAACTTCCACCATGTATCATTTTGGTAATATTGGTTCTAGCAACATCCTAGTGCATCTGCTATAAATAATCAGCAACTACTATCATTAGTCTGGATACAAAAGTCATACAAGTAATAAATTAATTCCTTGGACTGAATTCCTGATGACAACCCAGTCAGTTTCCTGCTGAAGTAACCAGTAAGAGACTTGTCAGCTCTGTAGCTGTTTAGGTTCATGACATGCCTAAAAGGTGGAAAGTTTGCTGAGAAGCTCTAATTGATCACAAACTTGGAAGTAAATTTAAAATCTCAGTCGTTGCTGCCTGCCAGCAAAGGAGTTTAGATTTGGAATCTGGAAGTGAGAAGAACACAGGACTGTGTTTTTGTCTGGGGAAAGTTAACAGATGGTCTAAAAAGGAGCAGCTTTAAAATAAGACCAGAAGCCAAAAAGCGTGTGGAGAAAGGAAGGATAATTTTTTTTTATCTATTCTGCGCTGATGTTTGATATAGCTTTGTATATATAGCTGTATATTTGATACAGCAAAGTCTCAAAGTTTGACTTTACAGATTTATCTATCCAGATTAAAACATTGGAATCTTCTTATAATTTCAGGAAAATAATGCTACATCATGAATAGAAGTATTTGAAATATATATTTACAAGATAGTCATTTTCTACAATGCAGGTATCTGAAATGTTACTGAAAACTTTCATTTCATTTCGTAGTGCAGAAATACAGAAAGCTGAATATGAGGATTTATCTTCTTTGAACTTTAAAACTGTTAAATCCCTGCACAGCTTAAACAAAATATGCCTCTGGATATTTATTTATACTTTTTCAAAAGTGACTCGTTTGCCTCTTCAGAAAATGTTGCCAAGACAACATTTAGACAGTTGTTGCAAAAAAAAAAAAAAAAAACTAACAAAAAAAATCCATAGGGAAAGTTTCAAAAATAAGAAAAAGGGTAAGAACAATTATTTTCTCCATCTGAAATGGGAAGGGATGTTGCATGAAGGAAATTATAACCTGCATTTGGATTCTTATTAGTGTGCTTTTCTGCAGTTTAGCAGTCAGAAGCAGATGCAGCAAGACATACAATCCTTGGGCAAATACCAAACTTGTGCCGGCACTGGATATAGTACAAAAGCAAAACATCAATTCCTTGGTTGTAGATCAACACAAACTTACATAATTACTTACCTGATTTTCTTCATGGGAAACTCTCATCTGTTCTTTAAGAACTGACATTCTGGCTGCTTCTTCTTTCCTCAATACTCTCTCTTTCTTTAGCTCAGGACTCCAGAAAGTTTTGATGCTGTTCATAGAGGACCCCAGCTTGCTGTCCTTAATGTCTAGTTCTTTTCTGAGAAGGTCATTCTCCCTCTGAAGATCCTTAAGCTGAGCCTGCAGATCTAACATGGTGCTATCTCTAACCTGCCTCAGCATGGAAGGAACCTGGTGGTGATGGTGGTGTGAGGATGTGGTCAGCCCTCCGTGCTGGTCAGCGTAAGAAAGGACATCTGTATGTGACAGTCCAGCAGAGGCAATGTTGGGGCTGCTCCCCATGGCTGTGACTCGGCCACCATACACAGCTCGATTTGTAGCCCTTCCAAGAGTCATTGTGCCCTTCGGGAAAGTGGTGGAAGCCACCCCCTCGTGGTCACTCAGGTACATTGGTCCAGATGTTGCATAGGCTGCGTTAAGGGACTGGATGTTCTCCATGGACAAGGTCTTGCCTGTGCCCCCTCCTCCCCCGCTGCTGGTCCGCCTGTGACCCAGGCGAGGGGACCTCGGCAAGCGGGGAGACCTGGCAGGACTTCCTTCCAAGTTGCTGATTGTTCTTGCACTTCCATACATTTTTCTTCTACTTTGAGGTACTATTTAGTAAGAAACTAGTAACACTAAAGTTGAATATTAAATTTATAACTCTGGCTAAGAAATACAGGCAGTTTCACTGCATTCTTCCAGTAGGCAAAATCTGGTTTTCCTCCGAAGACAAACCTGAAAAAAATTATAAAATTAAGTTTTCATGTTGGAAAATAAACTTTAAGTAATCATCATAGATCATAAAAAACAACTTACTAGAGTAATAACTTCAAAAATAAAATCTACTATACATTTTCTGTTTAGGATGATTAGTTTAAAGTTAATTTCAAACTGATTTCCATCAAAATAAAACTCCTAATTTCTTTCTCGCTAGCAAACTTTGAGCTAAAGCTTGTTCAGCTAAGTTGGAATGAACAACATGGGCTCACTAACATACCTTAGGTGATATGTTAATGGTCTTAAACGTCTGACAATATGAAAAGTATAGAAAGAAAAGTATTTATTGTTGACATTAAGAACTACCCTCTTAAAGCCCCCAGAATGCATTCCCAAGGCAGGCAGATAGAAAGGAATCTCGTTGATTTACTTTTTCAAGTTTTGGCATCTTAATATTACTGTCC
>VYXF01010568.1:164498-187726 GCA_013397295.1 Polioptila caerulea
AACAGAAAATATAAGCTGGCGTTAGTGTTGCAAAATATAAATAAATTGAGGTGAGCTCATCACTGCTAAGTACATATGAGATCATTAAAAACTAAGACTTAAATCACAAAAATATTTTAACACAATCCTAAACCAAACATATCGCAAATAAGAGGAGACACATAATAATTTTTTAAAAAATCAGTATCAGAGTAATATTTCCTTGGTGGATGTAACTATGATCCTCCAAATATGTACCCTAGGCATTAAAAACTAAACAGAAATGATAACAAATGCATCATAGTGGATAAATAGATAATAAACACTCTAAGAGATACAGGTGGGGGAACATATGTTGTCTTTGGAAGTGATACACTGGCTGGTTGCCTCAGCCTCTTTGAGGGGTGAACAACCCACTCTTTTTTCTTAGTCATCCCTCAAAGGTCAGTAACAATCATCTTTCTAAAGCAAAAGAAAAAATATCACCTTGAGCACGCTTATACAAAAACACACATGCTGAATAGATAATTCTCTAAGCATCACACATATTTGCCATTCTAAAATAGTTCAATGTGTTCTTTTGGCATCTGGTTGCTAAGAATATGGCCCACACCTTCCTACAGCCTTCAGAACAGGCAAGGAACAGCAGCAGGGACCAGCACGGACAATGGATCTCACACTACCATGCCCCAGAATTTGACTGCCAGTAGATTAGAGGAGTTGAGGAACCACCCACAGGGTAAAAGGTGGCAGGATGGGTCTCTTCCAAGTGCTGGCAAACCACAAGAGCAAGGATAATGAGTACAGTTAGGCACCCAAACATTAAACAAGAAATTTCTCTGGTCTAAACTGGAAGACCTAACCCACCCTGGGTGTGCTCATAAAACACAACTCAGGATTTCTCCATAGTTCAAACATGTAGTTTCAACCTGAGCTGGACAGCCAAAAACCCCAGGGACTGCCCTTATCTCAATAAGCCTTTGGAGGAGGAAATTATGTTCCCTTCACTCATTGGACAGAAAGCCTCTCCTTCCTCCCAGATTCCTCTAGGAAAAGTGAAAATGCTAACTCACTTTGAAAGCCATTTTACACAAAGCTTTCAAACAAAAATAAGAGTAGTACAAACGTTTCCTTTAAGGCACCGAGGAGATGTGGAGTTACTCGTCACTTTCACACACAGCCCTTAACGTAGTCATCCACGAAGCCAAGGCTTGGACTGTAAGTTTCTTCCTTCAAGAAACTAAGAAAGCTTTTCTCACAGAAACATATTCCTTAAGAGAACCGGATATACCATTACACAATCTGCGTGTTCAGAAACAGACCCTTTTTTAAAAAGGCCCTATTTCTCCTCCTATTCGGAGAAAGGAACAAACGGGGAATGAAGATCCTTCTCCAGCAGATGCGGCCGCGAGGGGACTGCGGCGAAGGGAGCTTTGCTGCTGGGGGGGTTTTATGGCCGGTGTTGGCTTCACCTGGGCTGTGGGAGCGTTCGCCGTCCCCCGCCCTGCCGAGGGGAAGGGCCAGGAAATGCCCGGGGCAGAGGGATTGGTGCGGGGGCCGTGGGGACGGGCAGCCCTGACACGGCCGGGCCGGGCGGGCTCCCTCAGCCCCCGCGGCCGGGGCTGCAGGACGGTGCCCGGCGTTTCCCCGCACCGGGGCTGCGGAAGGGCCGCAGGAGGGCTCTCCCCGCTCCCCCAGTCCCGGCGGCGGAGCTCTGCGATTCCCGGGGGAGAGAGGAGGGCGAAAGCGCATCCCCGGCATCTCCCCTCAGGGCAGGGCTGACACGGAGGATCTACTCCGTCCTCGGCTGGCGACGGGGAAACCAAGTGCCAGCGGCAAAGCGACTTGGTGGAGAGGAGCCTGCCTCCCTTCCCCGCCCTCCGAGGAGGGGGAGCCGGAGCGGGGCCTGCGCCCGGCGCGGCTGCCGGGAAGGGGCCGCGTTCGAGGCGGCCGCCCTGGACACGCACGTGGGGCTGGGGGTAGGAGGATGGAAATAAAAACAAATGCCGAACGGACAAGAGCTAGGTGAAAGCACTGATTTAGAAAGCCCACCAGAAAACTAACCCTGGCCGGTAGGATTTGCCCTCCCCTTGGCTGCACTTATTGGCCGCGCTCGTGTGCAACGAGCTCGTCTCTGCCAGTGCCAGTGGTCGGCCGGCGTGTCCATCACAGGGACACAGCGATTCGCCGCTACGGGAGTAGATTCCCATCCATCCATCACAAGGCTTAGCAGGTAGCCGCCTAGAAATCAATCACATACTAATAAAAAAAAAAAAAAATCCTTCTCCATCAAATTACTACTGTAGTGCTTCCAGAAAAATATGTATGTATCCTTGGTGAACACAGGCATGGATTTCATCACATCCATCACTTGTGCAGCCTAAAATGATCTTTTCTTTAAAAAAAAAAAAATTAAATCACAGCATTATAAATGAGCGACGCCAGTAAGTATTCATTAATTATATAGCTGAAAAAATAATATCCTGTTAGCTTCTGTTTCCATTTGCCAGCCACCAGAAGGGAAAAGAAATCTTTCACCTTTTTTACTGACACGGTTTTTAAAACACCAAACATTATCCATTATTTAGGTATTAAGCTAGGAATTACCAAAGCTCATAAATTCTATTCTAGAAAACTTTAACAATAATAATATTTTTAAACATTAGGCACCAAAAAAAAAAATATATAGTCCTATGGTTGATCTCAATAGAAATTGCAAGAGAGGTTTCTGGTTGACGATTCTGTAGGGAGAGGCACTCTGCTACCAGAATAAGATGTGCACTTGGTCCCATTTATTACAACGTATTTCCAAAGCAATATAAAAAGCCTATTCTGCAAATTCATCTCCAGATTCAGCTACCAGACTGTTGTAAAAACCAATATACAGCATTTCCTTAATCACAGTAAATTCACAGTCATGTATCCCAGCCATATTCCTGTTTAAGCTTCTCACCTTTCAAATCATTGCATCTGCCTTTCGTCCTCACATGGATTTTACAACATCACGTTTAGCTGGCATCCCGTTTGCGCGGAGGAAGGAGGCAGCAGGGAGAGCTGGGGCCGCGGAACACCTGCGAGGGGCCAAGAGGAGGAACCTGCTGCAGTCGGGGGAGGCTCGTGTGCCCCTGTCCCTCGTCTCCCCGTCCCTCAGCGAGCCTCCCTCAGTCAGCTGCGAGCCCGGCTGTCTGGGTTGCCAGTCCCTGACTCAACATTCCCAGCATTCCCGAGGAGCCGGGGCTCCAGCGGCGCGGCTCGGAGCCGCCGGGGGCAGCAGCAGCAGCAGCACACGCACCGCAGCCCGTGATTCCTGCGAGCGCCCGTCTCCGTCCATTCATCGCCGGCCCGCGGGTTCCAGCCCCCGCCCCGCCGACGGCTGCGAGTGTGGCTCGCTGTGAAACAGCCTAAAAATACACCTGTGCCTGCGTAAATGCAGGGGCTAAATGGCTTTCTCGCCCCTGTTCTCCAAAGGCCAGAAACGTACAAAGGCGGGTGCTTCGGAACATGATGTCTAAAAACCCATTGCTATATGCGTGCATTTACATAAAGAGGAAAAAAACCTAGAAATCTGAATCTCTGCTTTGGCTTAAGTGTAAAAGAAATTAAGGTGACATCCATACTTATTTGTATTTTTTTCAAAAGCAGTATGCAGGGGGAAAAAAAGCACAGATTAGCTGCTATGCAAAGCCTGAAAGCCGTTTACGCAAGAAAACTGCCAACTGCATTAAAAATTATTCCCGAGATTTTATTATTTTCTATTAAGGGGGTGAGAGAAACTTCTATAAACGTCACTGGCTTCTCATCCTAAGAACAGAGGATTTGTTCCTCTTGTATTTTCCCCCTCTTCTCTCTTTTTTTTTTTTAGTTTAATTACTCTGTATACAATTAGAAGTGAGCACCTTCAATCTTCAGTTTCAATGCACCCTCATATTTTACCCTACACAAAATTCCACAAACATTTTATGTGTCTCCTCTTGACCTCATTGCAGTTACAATGATTTTAAGAACCACTTCAGTTCTGTAGTTGCTTTAATATCATCTCTATTTTACTTCTCTCTTGCCCACATATTCACCTATCACTGCCACTATTAAACATTGAGAAGAACAACTATTATGGAATTACTGTTAAAAACAATGTCAAATCAAATTGATTTCAACCAACCATGCTTAACATTAGCATAATCCCTTTATTGCTGTATCTGAATTATCCAAAGCCAGTTGAAATAATTGGCTGTCACAGATATTTATTTGGAGATGCTAGAATGCCATTCCCAGCAGGAGCATAGCAAGTTTGTATTTCCCTAAGAAAGGGACACACTCTTACAGTACTCACCTACCTTAGCTACAATTGCAAGAGGGCAAATACTTCTCCTGAGTTCAAAGTAATGGAATAACTATGATTAAAATGCAAACTTCAATTGTTTTTAAGCCTGCATACTTATTTGAAGACACTTCTGTTCAAATAGTTTCAAAACCATGAAAACTATGGACAGAGAAAATCTGTTCCTGAGGAAACTGACGAGAAGGGACATGGTTTGGTACACAAATGATTTCACTTGATCTGAAAAGCAAACCAAGTATTCCTCAAGAGTTAGCAAGTCTGCATCTGTAAGAAAACAGATGAGAACTACAAAATGTGGGTCACTACACTGGTTCAGAGCACAAGTGTCCATTTTCAGCTTAGCCCTTTATTTGGATTCCATGTGAAATAAGACTCCCTTACAGACCTGTCTCAATATTGCTAAATCCAATTCTGCCTCAGTACTGTTAATGATGACAGGACTTTTGTTCTAGGTGGTGTCAGCTGCTGACAGTTTTTTAAACAACATGTCACACCACTCCTGGCTATATGAAAAGACAAGGAACATCAGGTTCTGCCTTATCTTCTTTGTGACTCATTCACTGGCAAGGACTGAGGGCCTTGTGATAGCCAGCAAAACCAGAAGCATCCTGACCAAGGACCAGTAGCCTAAGAATCTTCTTTCCAAGGAATAATCACTGTGGGAAGACCGAGCTGCCATAAAGCTGCAACAATACTGCAATGAATTAAGCTTGCTACCATTCAATAAATTTTATAGCAGAGTTCATCACAGCCCATGTCAGAGCAGCAGACCCTCTGCAGGGGACTGTCAGCATTACCACTGCCAAAGAACAGAATCTATCCACCATGGATAAAACCATTGGAGTGCTTTGTGGGAAAAAATATTTTGCCAAGTTGTACTCAAAAAGACTCGTTAGAAAAAAGTGCAGTTCAAGAGAAGGGGGGGGAAAGTAATCAGAATTTTACAGCTAATCTACTTATTGTATTAGTAGAAACAACATCCATGCAAAGAACCTCAGGGTCACATAATCCAAACCCTTCAATAATATTCATTCCTTAAGTTCAAGACAATGCTGGAATCCAAATCCAAAGGGTAGGATCATAACAATTGCGTCCTTAAGGCTGACTCTGCAGCTGATGACAGTTCTCATTTCAGTCTAATCACAGGACCATCTGTGTTGCCCCTGGTGCCATGATGCAGGTGGGTGCCATTCAGCACAAAAAGAGCCAGATCATATGAGCAAACTACCACTTTTTCCTTTTGTTCAGTGTAAGAGGCTCCTATTAACTATTAGACACATCTTTCAGCCAACTGTTAGAGGAAAGCAGTCTGTTGTAAAACTTAAACCACTATTTATATTATAAGGTCCCATGTGATTCTATGTCTAATGTTTGCACTTGTCAACAGTTTATATCTTCAAATACATTTTTGGCTAGCAGACTTGAGTTTATTTGTTTTCTATCTTAAAAATGCAGTATATTCACAGTTCTTTCTGCTTTCACATCCAGAGCTGTGGAAACCCCACTAAAATTAATGGCTTTTTTTTGTCATTGCAATTAGCCCACATTAAGGCCCTAATCAAGTAAAGTAAATATGAAACACAGATTTTCAAGTCTCTTCTTTTCCTCCATCTATGCTATATTGATTTTGGAAACAGAAAAGTATAAAATACACTTATTACAACCATTTTGTTTACTTATTCTAGGTATAAATAACTCAAAATAACATATAATGTATAATGTCTTCAATTCCTGTGCATCCCTTCATCCTTCCCTTCTCACAGGTAGTACTAAGACTTTAGCAGCAGCTAGCTCCCTTTCGTGTTTCAGTGAAGATGGATGTTATTTAGCATTTAATTTATTTAAAAACAGACATACAAACAGAAGCCTGGTGCCTGCTTCATAATTCCTAGCAAGGAACTGCAGATATGTGCTTTAAACACGCAGGAAAATCTATTTCAGCTTTAGTCATTGAACCTGGCCCTGCTCTATTCCTCTGTGCTTCCCTAGTGCTACTTGATTTACACTGAAGGTTACAGAACTAAAATAACAAAATACATTGCCTTCACCATGATGTGGCAATCAGATTTAGAGTAAGAATCTGACCCAAGAGAAACAAAAAGCTCCAGACAAACAAAATAACTGAAATAAAATTCAATTTTCTGTTGATTTCACAATGAGGCCCTATTAGTCTAGTCCACAGAGGTGGTGCACTCATCAGTCATTAACTTATGGACTGTTCTTTCCTCCTTATCAGTTCATATATTCACCTACAAACACCTGTCAAATGGAATTACAAAATAGTTCCCACTACATGTTAAGCTTCTTGTTTTGTTTCCCTCATGACATATCACCTAAGTCTGCTATCATGGCTTTAAAAATTATAATCTATTTATTATTAATTTACCCGCTCACATGCTTCCCAAAGGATAGGAAAGTGTTACTTGAATATACCTGAACACACAAGAGGCCATTGAGGAATTCACTATAGTGTATTATAACACAAAAAACAAACAAGGAAAACGCACTCCTTTGTAATTACATAATTTAGCAGTTTATTGTGTACTGCACAGCCTGCATCTATCCAGGATAGAAATAAAGCTATTCCAATAGATGCTGTTAAACATCATAGTTACAGGCAGAGCAAGAATGCTAAAGTAATTTATTAGTAAAAAAACCCATCTCACCGAAATTCTCCAGCTTCCACATCTCAAAATAGGGCTATTAATGGGCTTTTGCACCAACTCTACAACATATTTCAGAGAGTTGAAAATATTTCTTAGGAAAACCCCAGGGAGTTCTAACAGCATGTAGCAAATACAGCTTAAACACCTTGAATTAGGTTAAATATTTTTAAATTTTATCAATGGCCCTTTGTTTTCCTGGTTGGAAACACAGCATTACTGCTACCACTATTGTACAAGTTAATATACACAGTAACTTATAGAGAAATGCTGCTAAATGAGCACTGACTAATAAACTCTTAGAGGATGGTTTGGGGCTTTTTTAATCACTTTAGATACATCCAAGCTAAAGCCCAACTGACTTTGCAGTAAGAATTAAGCTTTCAAATGCCAACCTCACTCCTGAAAAGTAAATTCAGATACTAAAATTTTACTTAAAAGTGTCAACATGAGTCACTTCATCTGAAGGCAGCTGAGGCTCTCCTCTCGATTCTCCACTTGCAGAAAACACATCTTCCCCACTTATGAGCTCAAGCTCTACAGCAAACTCGGCACAGGCAAACACCAGGACTGCAGCACTACTCCCCCCCCCACTCCACCACATCTTCTGAGCAGAACTACAGGGCAGCTATTGAGGGAGGGAACCTTTTATTGGCAATGCACAATCTCCTCCAATTTTAAACACCTGAGCACTGAAGCCTGAGGTACTGCCTTAATCACATTCAGGTGCTGGGAGGACTGGGACAGGAACTAAACTACCTGAGTTTGGGGAGCTAAACCATCTGCCTTCAGCTAACCACAGCAGTCCCCAGTGGAACCAAATTTCTGCATTGAGTATGGCCCTATTAGATTAACCAAATTCAGGAACAATGTGAAAATAATTAAAAGTAGTAACCTTGTCTGGCTGCTTCAAAATGACACTGAACCTACAGCTGCTTCCCTACTTGTGTGCACATTGGGGATTCTGTTGAGGAGCTGTGTGTCCAACTGAATAACGAGAAATACAAAACACCTGATCATGGATGGCATCTCCAGCTCCCACAGATTAGTTATTAGCTAATAACTGGCATTACATAGCACGTGTGAGCTTCACCTGACTGTTATGTTTGTAATAAGGTGACTTGATAGTCTTCAATCTCTATACAGACACACTGAAGACAATTTCTAGACTGTTTTGAGAGGGTAACACATTATATCCACTTTATAATACTTCACAGGATTACACAAAGTACATTTATGGGGAGTTAAGTTGGATTTCATATATTAATTTAAACAATTTAAAATATGGTTTTATAGGTGCTTTTACACATATATTAATACTCCTCTGCATGCAAACATGAAAAAACCTCCACAAATTCCACAGTTAAAAAAAAAAAAATCTATGATACAAAGGTTCAGGTTATCTCAATCTTGAAATCTTCTTCACTGCAAAGTCCCAGAGCCCTTAAGAAGAAAACACTTTTCCTGCTTTTGTGGTTCATCCAAAACTTTTGTGGTACTAAGCAAGAAAACCAATCTAGAGAACGCAAGAACATTAGATTTCTATCTTTATTAATGCAGTTTTTGCTTCATGCACAGCCTAAGGCTAGACAAGGAATCGTACATTTCAGTAACCAGACAGTTGTCACATACTCCATAATCTTCACTGAAGTAATCTTAACTTTGTTCTCCCGTTTTACTTACAACAGGATCTCATAACCATTGGAAATCCATTTTGTCATTGACATTGTCAGTGCTGTGACACAGAGTAACAAACAGCACAAGCAATTCTGACTACTTCATTTATGTTCTGGTCTTTAAAATTGAAGAAAGATTAAATATAGGCTTTAAAACATCTTTTTATCAGTATTTCTATGTCAATCATCTACTAGCCTGACTCTGAAATATCAGGACTTCTCCCACATTTGAGCAAAACTTGGCCACTACTTGAGGATCTGACTTCAAGAGGTTATGTCCCCTTATTGTACCAATTCTAGATCTAAAAAGAGATCATGGTCTTTTTTATTTTATCACTTAGAACCAGCCCTGAAAACTATATGAATGCAAGCGCATGTAATTAAATTTTTATAGAACAACTCTCTGGTATAAAGAAGAAATGGCTTAACATTATCTTGATTTGTGCCTCTGGATTCTCTCAACTCCCAAAATAGCATATTCCCATGAAGGATTCCAGTTGAAAATATGCACAAACTTATGCTAGCTTCCAAAACATGCTTGAGAACTGGGATAGAGGGAGTTTGTCCAGCCCAAAACATGATTGTTCTAACAATTCAGCAGTTCAGTTTCTGTGCCAAGAAGTGTTTCCTGAACCTGTTTAATTTAGTAGCAGAGATGTAACTGTAGGTGAAACTCCTCCTCTCTGGTTGATTGTCTGACTACAAAAGCATCTAATGAGTAAGTTCCCCTCAGAACCTGAAATGTGCCTTTAAAGAAAGCCTCTTCAGTGCTGATGATAGCAGAGGAAGCACTTTCCTTAGGGGAGGCTTTAGATCCAGGAATCAACTTGGTAGTGCCTTTTTTTGCAATCCTCTCCTGAGATTTGCTGCTTTCTTCATTGCTCCAATCCCACTTTTACATCCTATTCTGCTCACAGAGTTTGCTGATTATCTTTCTAACTAAGAGCAATCTGTGATTTCAGTGATAGAAACACAATCACACATCATAACAGAAGAACTTACACACATACCAATAATGGAGGCCGACATTAAATTCAACTGATTTTTAATTTCTTTATTAAGCTGTATGGAAAAAAAAATGAGAAGGCTCACAAGTTAACATAGAAAGGGGGAAATATTTTTAATTGTCAGCTTGAAATTTGTCCTGGGTTGATGCTGAATTGTATCCCCATTCTTCTGTTTAGCTCAGAAATAAGTTTTGTACCTTTAAAACTGGATCTGAGAATGAAGGAGAGGTGGTGGAATGTCTGAGGCAATTGTTTTCAAAACATAAAGATCAGAGTTTTCAGCTTTCCTTCACACACGGCCTGTGCTGTCTGAAGTGTGGATGGCAGAGAGCTCTCCTTTGCTTTCTGTTAGTTTTTGGCCAGCTGAGGNTGTTGTGCTGGGGAGTGCTTTGCCTGTTAAATAAACAATTTTTTTCCACTTTCCTCCAAGGAATATTTTTTTCCTGTGGCCAACCAGCTGGGAGGAGGGGCAGTTCGGATTGACTTTCTAGAGGGACTCCACCCGGAGGTTTCTCCCCAGATCTGCCCTAAACCAGGACAAAATTACATAACATTTCCTTACAACTGGGCACGAAATGGCTGCTAAAGTACAGGAATTCCTCCCTGCCAGTCTGGCACTTCTATTTCTAGTGGACTGCAAGACTCAGCGTGTGCAATTCGTGAGTATGACTGTGCCTGAGGTGTAACTGTGCCATGAGGGAGAAGGTGGCTCTCGTTATAAACATCTTGAAAATTCAAGGACTTTTTTTGTTACTACTTGATGAAATATTGTTTAAAGAAAAAAAAAAAATTCCTTTGTCCATTTTTGTGAACTTTCTCACTGTTAATTGACTTTATTGGCAGAGTCAAAATAAAAAATGACAAACAAAAACACAATAGGAAAGTGTCAAACTTTAGGCTTGGTAGAAATAATTATTTGAGGGGTTTGTTTCTAACCAGTCCTGGTTATGGATTAAATATACCATAGCAACTTTAATTTGCCTATAATTCTTCTGTCCATTTAGACATAATCTTGGGAAGAAAACTTACTTGAATTAGCTGAAAAATTGTACACCTGAAAACACAGGAAGAAAAATGAAGCCTATAAACAAATGTTACTCTATCCTTCACTCACCTTTAAGGGTGAAGAAATACGTGTGCTCCTGACAGTGCATTGGTATCAAGGATTCTTTTGGCAGATGTGAAAAAAAGCAGAAGAAAACCACCATTTATGCTGAAGCAATATAGAAATTATGAGAAGCAGATTTAGAACTCCCAGAGAAAGCCAGGCAATGGAAACAATTAGAAGTATTGATAGGACTCTTTTTTTCCCTCAAGCTAGAGGAAGCAATGCAATGAAAAATGTCACTACATTTATCAGCCACAGAGAAGGTAAGAGAAAAGCAATGGAAAACCTCACAAATAAAGCTTCTTTCCTTTTTTTCACCCCTTCAGAATGTCAGACACCCATATACAAGTGAACTATTGACTCTAAACAAAAAGATTTTTTATGTTGGGTGAAGCAGTATTTTGCCATGCAGTACTGAATTTATTCTGAAATCTTCAGTGCAATCAGAAAGCAAATATGTATAGCACAAGAGAGACAGGCAAACCATATGTTACAGCAGCAGCCACTGTGAAGGGAAGGATAAATGCATTAATCACTTGAGTATAGCTCAGTTAAAAAGATTCTTACAAACCATGAAAGATCAGACTACAACACAGAGCATGATTTCTTGATCCCTGAGCAGACTGTGCTGCTGTGTGAGAGCTGTATATGACCATCTTTAACATGAATTAAGAACCAGAGAGACCTTGGGATAAAACAGGAGGCAGAAGCAACAGCAGCAGTATTTTAAATAACATTTCTCTGCATCTTATTTACACTTATTTAAATCTCCCTGATCCTTATTTAAATGTATTTTCAACTTTCAAAGATATGTTTTCTATTTCCTCCATTAATTTTTTTAATACCTTGACCAGGCAGCCATGAAGAGGAGTACATTTGAAAATTAGTAGAAATATTTTGTAGCTGCAAATTGGTCTAAGAAAACATATTACCTCTCTGCATAAACCTTATCTCACTGGAAATATTTTGCTTCTTTCATGCAGCTAATTGGATTCATGGTTTTGGTGTTAAGGTTCAGTTGCAATTTTAGGATCCTAAACATTTCCGTGGCCTATGCTTGACGACAGAAGGGCTAATTTAGAAATAAAAGGTAATCTAAACTACTTTGTGTTTTTTAATGAGAAGAAAAGATGGGAACATGGGAACATAACTAGAGAAAACAAAGTATTTTGGAAGTTGACAGTTATTTAATTATAATAGTTTACAATCATATTAATTGAGTGAAATAGCACCTCTGTGGTATTGTTACAGAGCAGAGATTATGGTGGTTCACACTGTATTATAGGAACACAGGTGAAGAAAGAAGATCAGGCTTACAAAGGATTTAGTTTGGTACAGCAGCAGGTACTCAGGAGTGTAAGGTGAGTTCAGGTTGTGAGCACATAAACCCCCAGATCTCCAAGACCTCTCCTAATGCCTGTTGAGCACACCCATTACTGAACTCCCCTGTCATACCTGCTAACACAAAAGGTTGGTAGGCAGAAATATTCTGGTTACACTTTTTCTTGCAGGGCTCCAACCTGCATTCAATTTTCATGAGCTCTCTGTAAAGCAGATTAGGGTGCCCAAAGGCTCTGAATCTTGGTTTCAGGCCCTTCTCAGACTCTGGCTGCACAATAGCACAGGTTTTCTTTTTCTGGCCAGGCTACTTTCTTTGCTTCTTAAGAAGCTGCAGGTTGTTGGGATTTTTATGGCCCTCTTCTTCCTCCCATTTTTTTTTTAGTAAACACAATGCAGCAGCAAAGGCAGCTGTGGAGCTGAAGCTTGGTATTTGACAGGTAGCTCCTGGTGAGATGAAGCCAGCACAGGGGTATAAAAGCCCAGAAGCATGCCTTTGAAAGAAGTCATGCTCTTAAATATTGAGAAGTGATTCTTTTAAGATAATACTTGCAATCAGCACCCAGCATGTGCCACAGCCACGTTCTGCAAGACAAAATTGGCTGCTTCAGAGGGTTCAGCATAAAGCAGACGGTTGGGTACCGCAGTTCTCCTACACTGAGTTATTAAAAGACAAATCCTGTACGCTACTGAAGCTCAAACTGAGGTGTTCCAAAATCATGCAGTTCTGATATAGAAAGAAAATACTCAAGATCTGCATATTGCCATTTGAAATTTAAGCTGTGGTCACCAAACCCACCCATATAATTAGATCTTAGAGATGCTTTTGGCAGATCAGCTTGGAATGTAGAAGGCTTTCAGAGGTGTAGAAATGACTAAGACCTAAGGAAGATATGAATAAGAGAGGTGTAGGAAAGATCAGAATAAAGTAAGCAATCATTAGAATTTTTATTTGTAGAAGAAAAAAACTCCATGTTGCAATGGAATTATGGCTGTGCTTATAGACTAGATACTGGAAGAGTAAGTGAAAGCAATCAAGTTCCTGATTAGGAACTTTTTATGAGCCCAGGTCCAGCAATGGTCAGCACCTCAAGTCCAGGGATGATGATGCCCACACCAATCACCTGTGGTAGCCAGGTTTTGATGGAATTTAGGATACAGTATCATCCTTTGCCATTTTCTTCTCACAGCAGAACCCAAGGTGGACCAATATCCCTAAGGCTGCACAGTTCCTGGACTCAAAAACCAGATTAACTGTTTCCTGGCACTATTCTAGCACTATCAGTGCTATTTTTAATTGCAGAAACATAAACTATTCACTTGTTTCACTGAATCTCTCAACATTATATCCCCCCTTTTCATAAGACATGGTCTTTTCATGATCTGATTTTGAAGAGAAACTACCAAAACATCCATAAATTGTCAAAAAATCATTTTTATATTCTGTTCCCTCTGCTGCTCTCCTGATGCAATTATGTTTCATATGAACACAGTAAGGATACTTCTGAGCTATTTTTATATTTCCCAAGTTATTTATTTGCAGTTTCAACTTGTTTGTAAGTCATACTTTGAGTCAGCATATATCTAAATTATTGTTTATATTAAATACATATCTCTCTAGGAAAAAGGAACAATACTTATATTTAAAGTGCTGACATACAATTGACTGGATAAATTTACAGTAGATCAAATAGCATTCTTTCATCTAAAATAAATGCTTGTGCAATTTTAGTTAAAAAATCCATTTGTGTCAAATTAAAGACTCATCAAAGGCTACAGAGCATCTACATGTTACATACAATAACAGACATTTGGCTTTGTCATCAGAGGATAATATATCTATTTATTGATAAGTCAGAGTTACATTTTAGGAAGTATTACCATTCTGGTCACTCAGTTGTTTCCAGACATCCTTTGGACAAACTGTTATTATTCAGAGGTTGAGTGTCCCAAGGACAGTAGAGTGCAACTGTGCTTTATCTTGGTTATTTTGTGATAAGCATTAGACACCAGAATTCAACAACTCCAAGAACAAAAATGGCCTTGTAACAGGAGCCCTCCTTCCAAGTGTCCCACAGCTTCTGTCACATGCAGCCTTATTGGTTGTTTAGTTTGTAAATACAAATACTGCATAAATCAGGAACATTTTCAATCTAAACAGGGATAAAGTATGACAGATGGGAGCAGAACACAGATGGAAGGAGGGAATAGAAAGTCTTCATTGCCATATCATACTTATTAGGAAGACAGAAATAGCTCTGTTTCTGGAGCACCTGTACAATGTATTTTGAGCTTGGAACTCCCATAAATCAGTTCCTCATAAATTGCCCAGCAGCTTCAGCCCTTTAGGCAGTCAACAGTCCCACTGCCCCTATTTTTCTCCCTTTTTTAAAATTTTGCACCCATGACAAAAAGTTCTAATTGTCACAGGCATCATCCTCTTTTCAGTCACCAAACCAGGAGTTAAATGTGTAAGCATTTTATGATCTCCTAGGTGGCCTTAAAAATTAGTTTCATCCCATGGTGGTGTTATTTGGCTTATTCAAACTCCACAGGTACACAAAGATCATTCAGAAAGTTCTCAAGTGTTCTGTGATGTTGATTTCCCTATCATGACAGAAGAAAACACAGTAACTCCTTTTTTTTTAAGGAAAGAGACAGAAGTGAAAAAAGACACACAGGCAAAGGGTCCCTTCTATTATCTCTTTATATATTTATATATACAGAAAGGGAGAGATCATTCAGACAACCACCCCTTCTATACTGCAGCTATCAGGGGTGATGTGTACACAGCAAGCCCTGGAAAAGGAATCCCTTTCAGAGAAGCTTTTATGCTTTCAGGTCTTCAATTTTCCAATTATTTAAATAATTTATGAAACATTATGTATCATATACATGAAGAATCAGGTAGCCTTTCTATTATTTTCAGTATTTTGCTTCTCTCTGAGACTGAATAAAAGAATTTATCTTGAAAAAAAATTAAATTACAGTTTTTCAAAAGTCACATTGCATAATGCCACATAGCCTTAGAGATGAGATGAAGCTGCATTTTTCTGTGTTACTGGAAACAAGAGCAGTGTACATGCTATGAAAGAGAGATGCCACTTAGAGCATAATCTAACATATTTGAAGAAAAACCTTACCAAAGTGTTTAATACTGGTCTTTTTTGTGAATGGAAAAGTGAAGCAGGGAGAAAAGAGTCCCAATAATCCAGGAACAGCAATCAATGTGTTTGAGCTCCTGGCCATAGGGCAGTTTCACAGGCTATCTTTGGAAATTCCATTTGGGCATTTCTGACAGGACAGTTGTAGTACACAGTGTATCTAGCTCTGTAATTTAACTCCCAAAATATAAGCCAAAAAGCACTCACAAACATACAATTGGCTAAGAATAACCATCCAACATTTCAGGGAAAATATTTGTAATCCTGTTAGAAACATAAATGGTCATTACTGTGCCAGGGTGCAGCCTTTACACTTGTAGCTTTTCAGACACAGATTCCTTTCCTGAAACGTTCTTTGGTCTGGCAACAACCCTTTTCAATCCCAGTTATTTTCAACTTAGGGTACATAAAAGTGACAGAATTCACCTTTTTCTTATGCTGATGATCCAATAATGTATGCTTCTGATTTACCCATGCTGTGAAAGCATTCTCCATTAAAAACCTAGGTATGACACAACACTACAGAACTCCCTTTCACAAACTGGTAACTTTTTATAACCAGTAAAGATTTATGCAAGTATGAAGCAATTACTTGCAGATACTGGAATAATGGCTGGCAGATTTCATTTGTTCCAGAATATAATAGAGCAGCACTATCAGATGTGCTGCTGACAGAAAAGCCCCTGCAGAAGGAACTCCAGCCTGACCTGAGCTCCAGTGAGAATGCGATGGTTCCATGTCACACTTGTCATCACCACGTTCAGGTTCATCCTGTATTAGCCAGAAAAGTGCATTTTCTTTGAAGAGAAAGTTAATTATATCTGCAATAATTGTTTTGCAGGAGCACAGAACAATTTTGAAAGCCATGGCACAACAGTTTTATCTCCCTTTCTTAATAAAGCTCCTCTGCGTATTCAAAAAGAATATCCTGAATTACTGGTGTTCCAATCTATTTCTATTCAAGCTTATCTAATTCAACAGTGTGAAGCTTTCAGAATGAGCAGAAAAGAAATATAGTAAATACTTACATTTTTGGGTAAGTATGCTTATAAGAACTCCATATATTTATATATATTTAATATATGTATGCGTGTGTACACACACCCCCACATACATAAAGCTTTCATTGTAAAAACAAAACAGTTGGCAAAGCTTACTCATGAAGTGGGATTGACTCATAAACCATTCAAGAGATCCAGGCTGATTTCCCAATTTTCTGCAAAACAATTATTGCCAGATATAATTAACATCCTCTTCAAAGATTGATAAGGACTACAACTAAATTAATTTACATGCTCAGAAATTCTAAAGCACTAATGAAGATGATAATACTCAGCAAGTAGCATTTGTTGAGATTTATTAAAATTATTTTGAAATATATCCAAGATCAAACCTAACTTGGTTTAAGCAGCAAGTTACAGTTAAAGAGCTTTGCTTAGAAAACTTGACAAAATGGGATATCTGTACAAAAGATGACAGAAAGCATTACATTAGCATAGGTCATTCTTTCCCTTTTTGTTAAATCTCTGTTATGCTGCATTTTCTGTTTCAGCTATACCTAAGGTTTGGGCAGGTTAAAAGCAAGGCATAAGCATAACAGCAAAATATTTCCAATTCTAAAAGCCTTTTTTAATAGTTAAATTTAACAGGCAGGGGGATTCAGTGTAGTTGATGGTTTTTAACCAAATCAATTTCTGCAATTATTTCTTCTACTGAGAGCTGAATCTGCAATTACTGTTTTAGTTATCTTTTTCATGCATGATTTAGCCAGTCAACGATCTCCAAAGTACTGCACAAAATATGAAAGACAGCCAAGGAATTTCTGGAAGTGGAACTGTTGGGGCATAGTTCATAAATCTACAGAAGTCAATGAAGTTTCACCTACTGCCAACTGTAATTACAACTGCCAAATTTTGAAGGAGGG
Organism: Polioptila caerulea; assembly: GCA_013397295.1. Taxonomy (NCBI): domain Eukaryota; kingdom Metazoa; phylum Chordata; class Aves; order Passeriformes; family Certhiidae; genus Polioptila; species Polioptila caerulea. The sequence goes on from VYXF01010568.1 coordinate 181,697, forward strand.
AAGGCAAAAGCATAATAAAACTTTCCATTTGGGAGCATTTATGATACTGTACTAGTTAAGTTCACCATGACATATAACCTGTAATGTTAACAGTATCTTTGGAAAATGCATCCAAAATCCTGCTTTCCCAACAGAAATTGTCATATAGTTACTGGGGCTAACAAAATGGCAAGGAAAAGGACAATTTTTAAATTATTATTGTTTTTACATTTAGGTTAAGTACTGTAGCAACAACCATAAGAAATAAATGATCAACCAAACAAAAAAACCTCATGGAACCAAACAGAAAATTGTGCCAAATACATACACGACTTTTCCCTTCATATTCTATCTCCATATAAGGCAGCAGGTGATGTTTGCAACAATTTATCACTCCTCCCTCCAAAGAGAAGTATGAATGCAATTAAACGTGCAGCTCAAAGGTGAAGGAAAAGAGAATGGGCTGAAATTTTGGGAAGAAACCAATACTGATAAAGACAAGAAATATGGAAATGCTTATGAAAATTTACAATGTAAGAAGACAAGGAGAGATGAGGAAATTTGGTAGAAAATCCTACTATTTATCCTTCAGCATAGATACCTTTATGTTCAGTCTGCTGATACTCAAGATTTTTGCTACTCAGAGTACAAAAATACAAAATTACTCTAGAGATGTCTGCTTGCTCATTTTTGCCTGTGGCCCATGGATGTGCTTCCCTACCTTTATCTGACAAATTTACTTTAATGTAGATTGGTCATCTCAACAAAACTTTTAAATACACAAAATGATCCCATATTCCCTAAACATCACAATAGTATATTATTCTCCTAAGTATTGTTACAATAAAGTGTAATATTTGTACTTACTACACCCTCACTGAACATTTTAACATGTGCAGCATTTCTGTAGTTTCCCCACAATAAGAAATTTGAAAAAAGTATGCAAAACATTCAGTTTTGAAGAAAAAATAATTGTTTGTACATACTGTCAGGGGTCCATTTACTTCCTCCACAGAAATAAGCCCCTTCATACCTGCCCTCACTTCCCAAGCTGAGGGAGCTCTGGTGCTGAGTCTCAGTGCTGAGTCCACCCTAAAATCCCTGGAAAATTTGGCTTTAAGAATTGAACGCAAGAAGCCCCAAGAGCTCAGAACATATCTTTCACTTTTCAGATATGATCCATTACAGCATGAACACATGGTTTTACTTTCCCTCAGGGGTTCTTCTGAACAGCCCCTTTGCCCAAGTTCTAACAATCAGAATGGTTCAGACTGAGTAAGTTAAATCTAATCCCAAGAAGACAAACAATAAAATACAAAGTGATGGAAATATAATTACTAGCATTCATTTGCCAAAGCTATCATTTTCTTTTTTATTTCTGCAGCTGGTTGAAGTTTGATTGCTTCAGTGCTTTCTCCTAGAATATCCTCTGCATAATGATTTGTCCAAGCTTTGATGAACTTTTCTTATTGAATGGATATTGTTGTTTTTATAGGAGTTTTTAATTTATGGGCATTTTCTTTTTAAAGTAAGTTGCACTTCAGAAGTGTATGTATACAGAAGCAGAATAAAGAATAGAGGGAAGGTATAACACCTGATCAAGTGCTTGCCCAGAAAAATTCAGTGGCTTGACCCATTTATTGTATGCAGAGGACTTAACTTGCTCCCCTCTTTTCTCCTCTCCTTTGGTCTCTTTTAGACAACATTCTTAATTTTTAAACTATAATATAGTTTTACTTTATTAGTATTTGATTTACCACAGTTTTTCCTGTTTTAATGAAAATCATAAATATTTGATAACAAAAACAATCATTACTAGCTCAATTATTTGGTTATTTTCTGCTGTCCTTGCTAAGGTTCTTGTTGTTTTTCACTTAGCTTTCATTGGTGTAGGTTCCAATCCATACTGATTGATTTCTTGTGAGGACAGTTTCTTCAGTCCCCATATTGGACATTTATTTTATGCCTGCTGTGAGTTTTAATTTTATATCATTAAATGCTTCTGCTATGCCATAAAATCTCATCAGTTCACATGGGCCAGTTACTATGCATGAAGCTGAAGAACTCACCAGTGCCAATTTGATGTCTCTATCCTAAAGAAGGCTCCTTCAAGAAAAGTAGTAGAAGATTTGACAGCCTATTGGAATTTTATGAAGGGGAAAAATGGGAGAGGGAAAAAAAAAATCCGGCTTATTAACCTGGAGCAAAACCTCTGAGCTGTCAAAGGCTAATCCTGAGACACTTGCCACGTCTTAATTAAACACAACATGGGCTGATAAAATGCAGAGAACCGACCTAAACTCCCTGCTGTACAGTGAATTTCTGCCTAGACATCAAAGACTATTTTGAATTCTCTGCATCTTGCAAATTGTACTGAGCAGTTGTCAGATTTCTGCATAATGCATTTCAGTCAAGACTGCAGAAGAGACTCATTTGTAAGTATTTTGCAGGAGATGCTTTCCTGACAAAAATGAAATGTTAAGTGGTAATCCTTGCTTTTATGGTGTTTAATTATAAACTACATCAAAATATATTTTTAGGGGAACAAAAAATGATACATCCAAAGGAACACTTGTCCATCCCCACTTAATAAGCTGATCATTTGTAATTTAATTTTTTTTTTAAATCCAAAGTTGACACTACTTTTTTTTTTTTTAATTTTAACATTCAGTTTATTTGGCATACAGATCACATGTTCATTCCATTAATCATCAAGTGTGTGCTGGCTAAAGATTAACACCATCTCATGCTGGCACTTGATTGCATTCAGTTGATAGTTACTCTTCGTAGTGTTGCTTTTGCAGGAAGCAATCAAGGAAATAAGTCTAAAAACTTCCATTTGCATTATCTAAAATGCATTGGAAGCAAGGCCAAAACTGTTTAGGTTTCCATTTAACTCCAGAAGCCCTGAAAGCTACATATTTGAAACTTTAAGGACACTCCTGATTTCCTTTACTGCAATGAATGGGTAGAGAAACTACATACAAGCGTTAAGAGGAATGCCAATCATTTCTGCCCATCACTGTAGGGTATAAGGATACACTTTCTATGAAAGTCACATTATTCTGAAAAGGTTTGGGAATCCCTCCTCCAAAATATGTTAAAAATCAGAAATTAATGGACTTAAACCACACTAGCATATTCAACTATTTAAAAAAAACACTTGCCCATGCAGCAACGAGGCCAAATACAAATCTGGCTACATTCCACATGCAAGCCCCAAAGAAATGTATTCTTGAGGGACCCTCTCAGCTGCATTTGCATTGTAAATACATTTGCAAACTGAATTCCAGGCCAAAGCCCCATTGTTCCAGCTTCCACAAGGCATCACTAACAGTGTTGAATTTAATCATTGTGCCAATCCATTTATCCACCTAGAAAACAAATACAACCATTCTGAGTGGAGCCCTCATGAGGAAGTGATTGAAAAATCAATGTGACTTGTTCTCTTAAGTCAGTTACAACCAGATATTAATGGTATTTATCTGTCTGGAGATCAAGACAGACACCCTGATGGGGCTTTCATAACACCTACCTCCCACTGAAGTCTCCTCCTCTTACCTTGCTTATATGAGCTATTAAAAAGTTTAATTAATGAGTGATTGAAGTGCTTGTATAGTGTTTCACAATCCTTAGGAGAGATGCACATAGCCTGAAAGTATTTTTATTCAGTCCTCTAGAATGATAAATCAAGGACTTAGGAATGCTGGTGATTACCAGGAAATGAAGTAGAGCCTGGTAATGCTTTTCCAGCAAGCACTGCAACAGTCCTGGCATTAAAGAAAGAAGTAATATCTCCTCTCTTCTCCTTTCTAAAGGTAAAAGCACTGTAAATATTTTTGGCAAGCAGTAAAGGAAACAGTCTTTAGATTTCTTCAGATATTTCATTTCAACTCCTGTGCTGCCCATTTTGTTAGATTCTAATAGCTACGTGAAATTCCACAAAGAATCAGTAAATAAAACAATTAAAGGTAATTATGCTATGGAAGCATGACAAGTTAGAATGCAGTCCATGCAATCAGACTTACTGTCATGAACAGATATATTATCCATAGTTTGGAATGAGTGGCTAAAAAATCCAGTCCAAAACACCAAAGTGCCTTACGATAATATGTAGATTCTGCAGCCACACTCTACAAAAATATGAGTCAGATGGAGGCAATTCATTTCATGTCTTGTGAAGATAAAATCAGCTTAAGGCTGGCATTTTTCTCCCTGATGCACCCTATGTTAAGTCTTTAAATAAACTAGTTAAAATAAACTCTTAAATTCGAAAGGTTCTGATGATTTAAAATAGTAACAAATATTGAAGGGTGGAAAAACACAGAAGGATTTTTAAAATGTGTATCAGAACAGGATTTACCTTCAAAGACTCCTTTGTTGGTTTTCCAAAAACATTTTAAATGACAGCATGTAGCTAAGATTTCCATGCCCATACAAGAAAACGTGTCCATTTATAGACTGCCTTAAAATTTGTACAGTCTGCATTAGTGCACAATGTCCCCTCAGTGCAAGACAGGTAACTGGCCTGCTGAGGGACAGAGCATTCTCCCTTCCATCTTTGATAAATACATAAATTGATGCACTCCTTCTCCAATATGTAAACACTCCATAGGGACTCATCATGAAACTGCAGCTCTGTTAAGGGATTTTGGATATTTTTAGACTCCTGCCTCTTAATGTGGGAATGACACATGACATTCCCAAGGCAGTTTGAAGCAAAAAAAGAAGTTATCTGGCCTTCATGATAACATAAAGCCAAGTGTGCAGTAATGGAATCAATTATTTTTTACCATATAGGAAGTCCTTTTACACAATTTACAACCTGCTTGTTTGCCCAAACAATTTTACTTGGTGTAGTATTTTATCAAATGCCTGAAAGACTTCCCAGTTTTGAAAGATCCAGTTCCATATATGTAGGACAAGTTTTGTAGATAGCCTTGATTTGTCTGCAAAGAACACAACTGTTTTTCACCCAAGTTCTGAAACTACCAATCAACTACTATCAGCTTTTTGAAAGAACTTATCACTTGCCTAGCAAAACACTAATAATTTACAAAATATTAAAAGAAAAAAAAATCTAAATGGATTGTGAAACTTGTTTTATAGTCCTCATAATTTTTTCTATGACAAAGTTTGGAAAAAAATGCTTGAAATTATATTGCCACCTGCTGTTTCTGACAAAAAGCAGGAGCCAGGTCTGGTTGGCTATATTATTTAAAATTCTGCAAGTATAATGGAAATCTATTAATTTAGGGCATCCATTGTGAAGCAGGGAATGAAATCTCACTGCTTTTTATTACCCATATTGTATGTTCTGTGCTTCACAGGACTTCATAAGCAGTGCACTAGTAAGAAAAAAGCCAGGCTTTCTTTTCTTTTCTTCCCTTGTTCCAGTCCCTAAATGAAAGTTTCAAAGTCTTCTTAGCTGATATATTGATAAGTACCAAACAATAGGCTGCAAGGCAATATTTGGAGAGAAAAAAAAAAAAGTTATAATTTTGTCTGATGAGTGATAATTTTATAGAAATACAAGCAAAGCAGTTCAGAGATTTTGTGCACACAATAAACTTCACCTCAACTGTCTATTTCTCTATTATTGCTTAGTTTCCTGTGCAACCTCACAAGGGCAGCACTTCTCTTACCGTCAGCTGGAGGACACACCAGATGATCTGCCCTTTCTCTATGGTACTTTTGGCAAGACAAAACCACATCTAGAGGCAACACTATTCCAGACAGATCTCGAGGTCTTAACCTGCTGTGAAATAATGGAATTCAGTAAGCATTTGGCCTTAAGCACAAGCCTAAATGCCATTTTGAATAGTGAAATAACTCAACGGGCTCTGAAGCCTTTTATTGAATCTGACTATATTCTTTAACACAACCTTTGCAAAAGGTAGATTCATTTAATTTGTAGGTTTATGGGTCCCATTATTCCAGGTGATGTACCCACACAACAGCATTGCTCAACCTACAGCTCCTAAAACGCGTCTCGAGCACCACAAACGACCCAGGAACACCCGGAGCGCGGTCCGGGAAAGCGCCAGGCCA